>JAJOOH010028776.1:0-28437 GCA_029582605.1 Solanum gracilifrons
ATATTGCTTATAGAATAATGTTAACAGTTCCTGTAACCATTGCCTCAGCCGAAATAAGTTTTTTCGTAATTAAAATTGATTAAATCTTCTTTAAGATCGACAATGTCCCAAGAGAGATTGAATCAGTTAACTATATTATCATTTGAAAATGAATTATTAACACAAATCGATTATAAAATAGTACCTAATGACTTCGCATCTAAAATAGCTAGAAAATTAGATTTTAAATAAAAGTTATATGATGAAAAAAAATATATTAGGGCCCCTCTCTTGAATTTTGCTTTAGGCCCCCAATGTTGTTGAGTCGGCCCTGATCCCAATAACAACTAGCTGATAATAAGTAAAAATAATAAATAGTGGATATATAATAATTCACGAAACTAAATAAAATCACATTATTAGTGATGGCATAATCCAAGTTGGCGGATAAATTAAACTTAATGATTGTCCAGGATAGAAAGATTCAATTTTTCCATCTTCCAAATTATAAGCACCCATATCTTCTATGAGTTCTTCTAACACATCACCAGTAAAATATATGTGATTAGGTTTGATTCCAATAAATTTAGAAGAGTCGATGCAAGTTGCCCAATTGAGACCCAAGAAGATTGACGAATCTCCCAAGGTTTTCATCTCCTTCTTCAATTCACCTTTGATTATGTCTACTTCATAGACTTTATACTTGAAGGTGTGAAAAGTACCATTTGAATCGTCATCAGTGATGTCTGTAAATCGAGAGACAACTAATAGTGCACCTGATAACTCAACTAGGTGCAAACGAAACATAACCATATGCTCGTTCATATCATTAAGTTGGTCAATCTCAGCAACCAAGCGTGTCATTACGATTGGTTGATCAGCACCAACTTGATGAGCCCATATTTCGCAATCATTATCAGTGGAATAAAACTCGCCTTTGTGATAAATTAGAGCGGCGACTCTACTGTGAATATGACTAACATCAATATGAGTCCAATCGAGGTCTCCAGGTCGCCAAAACGACAAACAACAACCAGCTACATAATGATGCACCATCAATACATAATCTGACGTAAGAGAAGGATTGGCAGACAAGACAGCTCTGTCTATACAGAGCCAATGATGTTTTTCGAAAGCATCGAGATCATGGAAAGTCAAAAGGGCTTTTCGAGAAGGTAGTTGTATTTTTTTGTGAGAGAAAGGGTGCAACAAATTCATCTCTCCCGTATCATTTACCACGGTGCAGAGCCATCCCTCTGTTGATAGATACTCTGTCCCTCTAACTTCGGGGAGAAATATGCGCGAAACTTTCTTCTTCGAAAGAGAATAAAATTCTTGAAAATTGTCATCTTTAGCACCCAGCATAAACAACGGAACTTGAGGGTGAAGCACATCAAAATTGCCCTTTGTAGCGGCAATTCGCCAAGTAGTACAAACGGCACGAAAAGCAATGAAATCTTCGATCACTTTAACACGATTTGCAATGTGAGCAATAAGATCGTTGGGAACCTCTGCCCAACCTGCCATAGCTACGGCAAAACAAGGGATTCAAATAAAAGAAAAATACTTTTTAGCTTTAGGGCAACACAAGTAGAAATATGGTTCAACTATATTTTCCTCAATATATACCTAAACCTTTCAAAGTCTGCTTTTCTCCCGGTTGGCATGTCATGTCATTAAAGTCTCATTTTTTTAATAATATATTTATTATATATAATTGTTCAATGCAACTCTTTTAATTCTTCTATTAATTTAGCAACGAAGAGGCACGTAAAATTGATTAATGTTTAAAAACCCACTCATTCCCAAATCAAATCGACCCGCCTCAAATCAAACTCCAATTAAAAGGTTTCCACCCTTCACGGCCATGACTTTATTTGGTCAAGTTATGTTATTATTGGTTGTTTGTTGATGAGACTGAAATTATGCTTGATTTCTAAATGTGGTTGTATGTTGTGGATTTGGCTTATACAAGTCTTTATTATAAATTATTTTTTTAATGGTATTTATTCCTTTCTTCTTTTTTGTGAATTTCCATGTTTATGGGGCTAATAGGTGGATGGATGATAATTTTGTAATAGTTTCAAAAGTTTAAGGGTATTTTAAGTTATTTTTCGTAAGAAATCTATATAAAGGAACCAAAACAACACAATTAAATTAATTAAAGGTTAAGTTTTCTTAATAAAATATTGTGGAGATGAAAAATAGAATTTATCAATAGCTGAGAGATCAAAAATGTTAATCTCAAAAAATTTGGGATGGTAAAATTGCTCCAAGAAACAAATCATGCGTACACACAACCCACATAATTAATTTATTTGTTTTGTAAAAATAATAAATAGTGGATAGCAATTCATCAAACTAATAGATGATGATTGAGGGTATATATAAGTTCAATTAGTCAATTTAAAAAGTGTTTTTAAGGTTGTCAATAATTTGGAGATGAAAGTAATAATTCACGCCGAGTTTAGAGGTGTTTTCAATACTTCATATTATATATAATAGTTTTTTTACCTTATTTAATGTGGGGATCGTCATAACTCATAAATCATAATGATTAAGAGGTGGAATTGTTTTTAGATAATTGTAGTATTCTTTCTTATGTGACTACTTATTTTATTACCTCATTTAGCATTATACAAAATATATTATTGTCCGTTTGTAAAAAATATTAAATTTATTTTTTGGTGTCTCCTTCAAATTTCAAGATTATTTCAATATATTATATCAACTTAATATGAAATTTAACACAACACTATTTCGATAACATTATATCGGCTTCTCATATTCTTGAGCCATCTTTTATTATTCTAACTTTGTATTATATATTTTTTCGTTGAACATTTCATTGTATACTGAGTATGCTATTGTTATTCAATTTATATATATATCTTGGGAAAAAAATTAAGACTTCAGTGTAATGTTTGACTTTAGGCCCAATCTTGTTAAGACAGATACGTTCAAAGTCGTATAACACCTAGTGATATTGTTATGTTCTAACTAACGACAAGCTCATTATTATTTCTAAATCTAATTCATTTGTAACAATCAATATAAAGACTTTAAAGTTTATAACTCATTTTAGTCTCCTCCATCTTTAATTCATCCGTGATTAAATCTAATTCAAAAACTTTAAATTTATCGGTCTTATATCTATGATCCTCTGCCTCACAGGCAAATCGGATAATAAATGACATTGCATCAGATACCACCATCTTTTCTACTCTTTTCTATGTCTCAGTATGACATTTAGTATGACGTTTATTCAGAGAGAAAGAAAAATACATTGCTTAGGGATGCACCGTCGAGAAGTCATTCAAAATGTAATTTCTTGGGTTGCGAAAAGGTATACGATGACGATCTGGAACTCAAAAATCACTACAACACGACACACTGTCAAATTGAAACCATCGAGAAAAACAGGTATAACCGATGCGGCAACTACTTCCGGACTCAAGGTGAAAAAGCGGATCGTGAAAATGTTTCTCACAAATAAAGATTGGATTTATGGTAAGCTTTGCAATTTCCTTTGAATTTAATTTTCTTGATTACTTTTTTCCTATTAGGTTAGTAAAATTTCCGAATAAACGATTTATGGGTGTTTTGTTGTTAATCTTTGTCTAGTTATAGGTTAGTTAAATTTGTGAAAAACGTTGCAGTTTTTGGGTCAATTTTGTTTTGTTCATTATTTTTTGTAGAGATGAATTATTGTTTTGTGCATTTTTTTTAGAAATGAATTTTGATTGAAATTATTAGAAGAACTTCTGCTAGCTTAAAATTATTAAGTAGGATCGAAAAATCAACTAAAGAGTAGAAAATTTAGGATAGAGTACATTATTATGGAAAGAAATTTCTTGAATTGAATTGATTACAAATGTACAAGATCGTCCCTATTTATAGTTGTTTATGGGTGATTTTAAAAACTATTATAAAAACTCTTCTATATACATCTACTAGAACATTCTAATAAATTTTATCGTCTAGCAACATTTTAGAATATTTTGATATTTCTTCAAGATAATTTTCTAAGTTTATACACTAGATTATATTCTAGAAAAATCTATGATATTCTAAAAGTTGTTTTATTTTTTTCACGCTCCTATTAAAGTATTTTTTTTGAAAACAAATGAAGCCTTAGAAATTAAAGTAACTAGGTTGAAGATATCAACAATATTATCCTGAATTCATACTTTCATCAAAATTTTATTTTTTTTGGATGAAATATCAAAAAAAAAAAAAATTCTTGCATGAAATATCATTTTTTTTGCAAGCTTGATAGAACTTTGATTGTCTCCAAAAATCATAGTTTTAAAAAGATGCAAATTTTTAGCAAGTCTTTGGAGTCGTAGACATAAGACATACATGTTTCACCATATAGAAAAATATACTGTGATGTAGTTTTTTTATCATCCATATCACCACCAAAATTGGTTTCAGCATAACTGATTAATACCAAATCATTTTTTCGAACTCAACATTCTCTTTGCAACTTTCTAGAGCTACTCTCTTGGTGATTACATAAATTTACTGACATATATATCCAATAGAGAAACAATTAAGTTAAAATAGTTTGTGCAATAATTATCTCTTTTATCTTTTGGTTATAATGATTATCTATTAAAAAAAAAAGAGTTTAACTTGAGTGATTTTATAAAAGAAAATCCATAAGGTGAGTGACTTTATTGATATAAAATTAAGTTGAGTGACTTTTCTCAAATAATTTCATGTTGTATTCTAGGTATTTTGATGATCCTCACAAATGCAGGGACTCGGTCCCTGACAGAGTGTTCTCGTCTAGGTTCAAAATAATGTACAACTATAAAGTTGTGATACCAGATATGCGAGCGAGATAGAAGAGTGGTGAGTGAGAGTGAGATTTGTCTATATATCCTAGATATATGCGAATCACTTAAATATAATGTATCTACAATAAATTACACCTAATTTTGACAGAGATACATGTACCTAAATGTATTTGGGCGCGCCAAATATAAGTATCTGACGACCAAAATATAGTAAAATTTATAATATTGCAAATTAACTTGCATTTAAGTAATTAACTCCTAAAATGATGAGATTTATATAAGTTACCTTTCTAATTCCACTCTATTTGTACTATAATTCGTCGCCTAAAGGTCTAACATGTGTTATCATTTCCCCACATGGATTATTAGCATTGGTATTTTTTTAGCCTAAAGTATTTAGCAAATTTTAATCCCCTAATTGTATCCTTAAAATTTATATTGTGACTAGATATTCCTAAAATATTTTTTTTTTCAATAAAATTAAATTGCTAATGATTATATAAAAATAAAATATCAACGTTTAAGCTTAAATATTTGTTGTATTTTCTTTGATATTTTTTTTACTGAATGAAAATACTATGTGGATATCATAGAGAACAATGAAGCTATTTTTGCTTTTATTTTTATGTTTCATCTTAGTTTAGTGATAAGTGATCAAATACATTTTTGTCTCTATCTAAATATTTTCCACCTCTATGTTATTTCTTAGAAGCAATATATTCAACAATATAATCTGATGTAGATTTTTGATCATCCATATCGGCATCAAAATTGGTTTCAGCATAACCGATTAATACCAAATCATGATTCTTTCTATATCTGATGTTGAGTTTTCAGAAATCTCTTTGCAACTTCCAAGAGCTGCTCTCTTGGTGATTACATAAATTTACTGACATATCAAATAGAGAATGCAATGTTTGGCCTTGTAATTAGGGTTGTCAAAGGGGCGGGTCGGGTTGAAATTAGAGATATTAAAATAGGTTGAAAGACAAATCGAGTAGGGTCATGACCAAGCCAAGTTTAATTACTTTAGGATCAAATGGGTTGGGCTAAAAATCGGGTTGGGTCATGACCTGCCAAGTTTGACCCGCATAATCTCAATAATTTTAACGTAATATTGTTATTAAACTTTATAACGACAATTTGAATTTCAACTCAAGAAAATTAACAAAAATAAATTATAAATGGAAATATAAAATAGATACTAAGTCATAACTTCAGTATAAGAAATACATTTCATTAATGCAAATAGAGAGTTGTATAACAGGTTGAAATTAGAGATTAAAGTGAACTCAATTGAAGATTCCTTAAAAATGGGTCAAGAGTACTTGAATGCGTTGAGATTAAACCCAATTCAAATTATTTTGAGCCCAATCCATCAAATTCTAGACGGATTGGATGAATTACCGTTTAGGCTTATTTTGACAACCCTACTTATGATAGTCAAATACCGGAGACCTCCAACTAAAGCTCAAAAAGGCTTAGGATCTACAAAGAGTGAGTCTTCTTTACATTTTAACCTTGTGCTAGTCTCAAGAGGAGGAATAGTGCACTTTTTATGGTTTTTTCGTAGTCTTCATCATATTTTTGAGAAAAGTCTCGAGTAACCAATCTTGCTTTATATCTGTCTATGGCAACATTAGGAGGAGTTATTGTTTGTTTAATTTTTATTTTTAAAATAATAATGTATTTAAACCTTTATAGAATATATCTTTTTTAAAAAAATTAATATGATGGTATATTTGATAGTCGAGAGTCAAACGGATTTTTTTATTAAATATTTATTAAATATTTTATATTTTTTAATTATTATAACTTATAATAGTAATATTTTTTACGGTTAAAATTAAAAAAAATTATTACGTAAAACGAAAAATATGATGCAAATTGACACATAAGAAGTACTAGTGTGCAACTATAATATAAGGACAATTTGGGAAAAGAAAATTAACAGGTTGGTTATACTCTCCCGCCAAAAGCAGTTAATGTTTTCTTCTTCGTCTTCCTCACTCACTCTCTGTATCCGCCATGGATTTCTCGGTAATCAAGACTCTGTTTATCTTCATTTGTTTCGCACACCCAGAAGCTAAAGCTCTCATTTACCCTCAAGATCTCATAACCCATGATTCTGTTTTCGATTTTCCGTCACTAACCCCGTCTTTTCCGACCTCTTCCTCTCCAATTTTTCGTCCTCCTACTTCTCCTCTTGTTCCGGCTCTATTCATTATTGGTGATTCTTCTGTTGATTGTGGTACGAATAACTTTCTTGGGACTTTTGCTCGTGCTGATAGGCTTCCTTATGGTCGTGATTTTGATACTCATCAACCTACTGGTCGATTCTGCAATGGAAGAATCCCAGTCGATTATCTAGGTAATTTTATCAATGGGGTGTTTGGGATTTATGGAAAATTTAACTATTGGGTAGTGAAATTTGGGGAAAAGTTTCGATTTTTTTGGCTGCAGTTTTGAGATTTGAGACTTGAGGCTGCTACGTGTTTGATTGATTGTCTGAGAGAGAAAAAAGATTGAACTTTCAATGAAATAGTTTATGGATCTTTTTCTGTTAATATCTTGTCTTGTTTATCCTAATCAAGCTCAAAAAATTGTCCTCATTTTGTGGAATTCAGTGATGAATTCTTGATTATTATATTTTTGGATCGAGTATTGATATTTGAGACTGCTACGTGTTTGATTAATTGTCTTTGAGAATTAACTATTCTACTTTCAATGAATCGACGTATGGATCTTTTGCTGTAAATTTCTTGTCTTTTATCCTATTCAAGCTCAAAATGTTTGTACTGGTTTTGTGGAATTCAATGATGAATTCTTAGGATCTTTTGGTTAAAGATAGCTAATTTTCTATTCATTGTTTCTTGTGCATTTTGATGTATCAGCGTTGCGTCTTGGGTTACCATTTGTGCCTAGCTATCTAGGACAGGCTGGTTCTATTGAAGAGATGGTTCTTGGGGTTAATTATGCTTCTGCTGGTGCTGGTATTATATTCTCAAGTGGCTCGGAATTGGTAATAGTTTTATCATATACGAACTCTATGATTATTAGTTTTGTAGTAGTTAAGCTAGATTAGTGTTTATGCAGGGTCAGCATATCTCACTTGCACAGCAAATAGAACAAGTTACAGACACTGTTCAGCAATTTATAGTGAATATTGGTGAGGATGCAACAACTGATCTGATATCTAGTTCCTTGTTTTACATTTCGATCGGGAGCAATGACTACATTCACTACTATCTCCTGAATGCCTCAAATGTTCAAACTGTTTACCTGCCATGGAGTTTCAACCAGTTTTTAGCACAGACTATAAAACAGGAGATTAAGGTGCAGTGTTGTTCTATACGAAATCTTAATACTGTCTTCTTTATGCAATTGCCTTCATCGACATTTTGCTTTCGTATGTAATGAATTTTGCAGCTTTATACAAACCATTTAGCCTCTTTTCTCCTCTTGGATGGTACTTAAAACATCAACAAAATCTTTTGCAACTAGTTAGCGCCTATTTTGCTCCCTCTATCATGTATTATATGTTTCAATTTCCCCTTAGGCTCTGCATTGTTTCCACGATTATTAAGTTCAGCATGCAGAAATTAAGTTACTTTGGTTCTATATGTCACCAGTGCTGGTTAAAGTTTTCCTTCTAACGTGTATGTACTGGTGCCACAGAACCTGTACAATGACAAGGTGAGAAAAGTGGTTGTAATGGGACTGGCTCCAATAGGCTGTGCACCTTACTACTTATGGTTGTACAGTAGCAAGAACGGGGAGTGTGTCAAGAACATAAATGACATGATTTTGGAGTTCAACTTTGCTGTAAGATATATGGTTTCTGAACTAAATGAAGAGCTTGTTGATGCCACTATCATATTCTGCGATGCATTTGAAGGTTCAATGGACATTATTCAGAATCACAACCGTTATGGTGAGGCAATGTGTAGGATCTATATAGATTCATTTGACAGGACATGTCACGCGAGAAGATCAAATCTGACATACTCTTTTTTCAATTTTCATTATAGGTTTCAATGTGACAGATGAGGCTTGCTGTGGTTTAGGTGAATATAAAGGTTGGATCATGTGTGTTTCCCCTGAAATGGCGTGTAATAACGCCTCTAGCCACATCTGGTGGGATCAATTTCATCCGACTGATGCTGTGAATGATATCCTCGCTGACAACGTCTGGTCCAGCCTGCATACGCCTATGTGCTACCCTATGAACCTGCAAGAAATGTTAGCTCAAAGCACCAGATAGTTCAACTTAGAGACAATTGTGAATATATGGCCACTGTATAGATAGTATATCATTCTTTGTGTGTTTACATGTAACTTTGGTATTTCTGCAATATCAACTTTGGTATTTCTGCTAAGTGCATTCAGCTTGAGTAGTTTCTCTAACAATCTGCAATGAGTCCTATGTGGCATGATCTGTAATGAGTAATGACCTATCTAAACGCTCACTCTCTTTGTATTAAAACACACCTCGATACTGAGTTGGCCAATTATTGTTCCCACTCGACAACAAGCGAGCATAGACCAACTCAACATCGAGGTGTGTTTTAATACTAATAGATGATAGTTTGGCTAATAAATTGAACCATGGACAGTTAATGTATGGAACTTGCAAAAATACGATAAATCAAATATGTTTTCAACTATTAACTCAAAACAAACGTTAATTGTAGTTAAGTTGTTAACACATTATATTATATAGTCGATTGCAACTTATTTATAAACTATCCATCTTTTACCCAAATAAATTTAACCACACCAAAAGAAAAAGAAAACTAAAAGAAATAATTCAAATTTGAAAATTCAAAAAGAAAATAAAAATTATAAAGCTGAAAAAAAAAAAGACAAAGGTCTGACTCAAAGCCACCCTCAACGGTCTAAGGGAAGTGAACCGACAAGTAAGCGGCCTTGTGTCTCATTCTTCTTAATAATATAAATATACGGTTTGAACAAAAATTATGGAGCTTCGTTAAAATTAGAAAATTTGAAAAAGACATTCAAAGTGTAGTAATATTTTATAAAAGGTTATACCCCACCGTCACTACTATTATAACGTACTACTCCCTTCGTTTCAAAAAGAGTGACCTAATTTGACTTGGTCACATGTACTAAATTGCCCTTTAATCTTTTGGCTTTAAACATGTCACTTGAAAAACTGAAATTACAATGTTACCAAAAAAGGAAAGAGGTCATTTTTTTTAAACAGACTAAAAAGGAAAGAAGGTCATTCTTTTTTAAACGAAGGGAGTAGCTTTTATATTGAAAGTAAAGGAATCCATTAACAAAAGTGATTTTATATTCATAATTCGAATCTAAAATTCTTTGTCGATAACTAAGGATAATCATAATGTACTAGCTCATATATTGGAAGTAAAGGATTCTTTAACAAAAATGATTATATATTTCATGACTCGAGTCTAAAATTCTATCGACGACAATGGAGTACATATTAAATATAAGAACTTACATTTATAAGCACATCTACTCAAACGTACTCTTTTTTTCTTCTTTTTTATATTATATAACATGGACACGTACCTCAATTTGTTCCATTGTTATCTATATTTTATTAAAGTTACATATTTAGTACTCCTTTGTTTTCTTTGTGTTATTATTTTGTGGACAATTATTATTAAGGTTTTTTGTTGAAGATGCAAGGTTCAATGAACATGTCCACTTGTCCTCTTCTTTATTTTTTTTATTTTTTATTTTTTAAAAGAAACTTCTTGTAGATTTCAAGTTTCAATAGTGACTCAAAGTTTAAAGGAGACAAAAGAATGTGATGCATTATTAAGTTAAACATAAAGTAAACCTTAATTCAGAATTCTTATCTTCTTAGATATCAAATAAATCTATTTGATTCTCTTTGTTATACAATTTATAATATGTTAGTGACTCAACTTCAGATCTATGCAACATTTTCTAATTTTTATTTGGTTGAAATGGGGCAATGTCAGAAATTTTATTAAGAATAATTAATATTTAATATAAATGCATGAAAAATAATTCATGATTTTCTATTCAACGAAACATGTTCGACTGACCAAAAAAGATTTTTGCATCTAATTTATTTGCTTTCACTCAGTATTTTTAGTGTCTATATTAATCTTATCATGTTATATAAGAATTATTAAAGAATAAAATATTCTTTAATCATTTTTTTCCTTTCTATAATTCGAATACGAGATCTTTTGATCTTTTGAAGAGGAAGTACAAATCCACTACAAAAGAAGGAAATTTTATTATTTTTTTACAAATTACCAGTTTTGACTATTTTACTTTTACTGTAGATATTGAAAGGAGAGTAATTAATTAATTGTTAATTTTCAAGAGAGATTTTCTGGATTTGTAATACTAATTTGGAACCCATTCCTAGTGCCAAGGTGTTTGTTATATTAGTCAATAATTTGGTACTTTATTTTGTGCAATACATTGAATTTAAAATTTAAAAAGTTCACTTAACATGCTTTTTTAGTATAACAAAGATGTTCCCCAAATTATGATTAAAAGTAGCATTCTCCCCTAATAGTTTTATCACTTAATTTATCAGTAGGTTATATTAAATTCGTATTGTTACTCCATATTTGAGGGTAATGTATTTCTTAAAATAGATTAAATATAATATATTTTCTATATAATGGAAGTAAAAACACACATTTTAATTAATTGATGTAAAAACATACATTTTAATAAATTGAAGTAAAGGTTAAATGTGCTAAAAGTCGATATCACAAGGATCAAAATGAGAATCTACCAATTATGATAAATCAATAAATAAGATTTTCCTAACTCATGAACATAGATCTTGAGTTCGAATCATATGTATAGTTCGTCTTTGTTAAAAAATCGTTTTATTCTCAAAGAGGAATTTCAGCTATACATCGAATTTAGTCAGTCTTAATACATGTGAGCAGATTCAAAGTTTTACGCCTTTATTATGAGTTCACAAAAATCTAATAAGTCATATATATTAAAACATTATTAAATGTATATAAATAATTAATTGTGAACTCATTTAATATAATTCGATATTAACGTAAAAAGAAACTTCAAATTTTAAATCTACTTCTACTAATACAAGTATCATAAACCAGATGAAAAACTTTAAAAAAGTCAATTTTTTCCCTATTTTAAAAACTATTTGAAAATATTTTGTTCAAGTCGAAGGTCCATTAAAAATAATAATTTTCTTATCTCTATGAGATAGGAGTAAGATCAGCAACAACATAATTGTACTAGCCAGCTTTGAGGTGGAAATTATCGATTAACTAAGCGTGATTTGGCATCTCGTGGTCGAGTACTCTAGGACAGATTCACTCTATTATTATTTCTTATTCTTTCCGAATTTATTTAACGATTGACTAAGCGTGCTTTGATAGCTCGTGATAGAGTACTCTATGACATATTCACTCTATTATTATTACCTCCTATTCTTTCCAAAATCACTTATAGAATTATACTGATTATATTATTACGGACAAAAAAAAAAGTTTGAGTGTCACTAAGAAATGTATAAATAAAGTTAAATATAAAGTAAAGTTATAAATAATAAATTGAAATAAAGCTAAGTTTGTGAATACTCTTTTATATGAGTCATATAGTCAATAGCAAATAAGCTAAGCTAACGGCTATAATTCCGCTTCTTCCACTCTTCACCTCCTCTCTCCCTCTTCATTGACATTTCTACCGGAAAACTTCAAAAGGCCGGCGAATAAACCGGATACTGTTTCAATTTTCCGACATGTAACCAAGTCATACAACCAAGCTCCGATATCCAATTCCGGGAAATGTAGGGAGGATAATTAAGAAGAAAAAAAAAAAGATCCCTTTTTTTTTTTAATCAAATCCTTCCTTACCATGTAGCAATATATAAGCTTTTATTCTTTGACCCATTTACCTTTTGATTCTTTCCTACTAGTAAAGAATCCACTATCCTGTGGAAAAGCAAAAAAAAATTGTCCCCAGAGCCTTAGTAATCTAACTTTTCTTTGCACCCTTTTGTGCGTGTGACCTGTTTGATAAAATTCCCCAAAGAAGTGAATTGTTGAAGGTTTACTTGGATTCTTGATCTTTAAGCTCTGCATTTCTGAGGAGTTTTGGATCAAAATTTATTTGGGTATTTCATTTATTGCAGTTTAGGATTGTGAAAGCTTGAATCTTTGGTCTTGATTGCTTTGAGTTCCTTTTATTTGTTTTTTGGTTTTATCTATTATTGGTTTTTTTCTTTTCTGGGTAAGAAAGGTAGAGTCTTTTGGTAAAGGGGGAATTACATTTCTGCATTGAGGATTTAAGATTGAGCAATCTTGTACATGGTTGATGCCCTGTTTGAGATTTTTGAACACTTATATAGTCATTAAGGAGAATAGGGGTTCAAGAAAATCTTGAGGCTGGTGTGTAAAGCTTTGTATAATCATCACAATGTCTGCTGTTGATGTGGCTTTGAGTCCGGTTCAGGAAGAGTCTGTCCGGGCTACAAGACATATCTATGGCCCATTGGCGCTTTGCACGAATGAATCAATTGTAATATATATCACTGTGGCTGGTTCTGTGATTCCAATGCGCGTGTTGGAGTCTGATTCGATTGGTGAAGTGAAACTTAAGCTCCAAACTTGTAAAGGGTTTGTGGTTAAGATGCAGAAGCTAGTTTTTGGTGGTAGAGAGCTGGCAAGAAATGAATCTTTGGTCAGGGACTATGGAGTCAGTAACGGGAATGTGTTGCATATGGTCTTCAAGATCTCTGATCTCCTTGTTATCACTGTTAGGACCACTTGTGGCATGGAATTTGAATTTCCTGTTGACAGGCATCAAGATATTGGGTACCTTAAACGTACCATATTGAAGAAAGGCAAAGACTTTGGTGAGGAGCTTAAGGTTCAAGAGCTTTTCTGTAATGGTGAGAAGCTTGAGGATCAGAAGCTCATTGATGATATTACTGCTGATGCAGTGATTCACCTGGTAGTTCAGAAATTTGCAAAGCTTCGGGCTAAGCATGCCGAGAGGGATGTTGAACTTTCTGTTGTTGCAGCTAATTGGAATGAGGAGACCCAAAGTCAGGGTGTACATGAACCATCCAGGGAGTTCCAGTCCTTCTCCAAGAAGACACCTGATAGAAATTTTTTGTTGGAACCTTTTGTTGTTGATCCAAATATTGAACTGCCTGGATATATCTGGGACATGATCAACTCTGCATGTGATGGATTGACGAAAGGCAATATACCTATCCGATCATCTGAAGGGACTGGAGGAACTTATTTCATGCAGGATGGGTCTGGCAACAAGTATGTTGCTATTTTTAAGCCCATTGATGAGGAACCGCTAGCTGTGAATAACCCTCAAGGACTACCTTTATCAACCAATGGTGAAGGGTTGAAAAGGGGAACCCGAGTTGGAGAAGGTGCATTCAGGGAGGTTGCAGCTTTCCTACTGGACCATCCAAGGACCGGGCACCGAACATTGTCCAATTGTGAGATAGGCTTTTCCGGTGTGCCTCCCACTGTTATGGTTCAGTGCTTGCACAATACATTTCATCATCCTGATGGATTTGAGTGGTCATCCGAATACACCAAAGTTGGTTCACTGCAGCTGTTTATGAAGAATGAAGGAAATTGTGAGGATATGGGTCCAGGAATATTTCCTGTTGAGGAAGTCCATAAGATTACTGTCTTTGACATAAGAACAGCAAATGCTGATAGGCATGCTGGGAATATTCTTGTGAGCAGGGAAGGGAAAGAAGGACGAATCGTGCTTACACCAATTGACCATGGCTACTGCTTGCCTGAGAATGTAAGTTATGATTGTGTTATTCCTTACAAATGTTGTTTGACAATGATTAGAAATGCTATGAACTTGTGATTGTTTCCTTGTGAGTAATTTTTCATTTTCACTAAATTAATTATTGCATATGGAAATTCTTGTGCCTTGTGAATACTTCTAATATTTCGGTTATGATTTGTCTGATGTGGAGAAACTTCGAGGTGCCTAGTTTGAATGCCAAATAACTTGTTCCTTCCCTGCATGTATTGCTTACCCTGTCAATGAGCTTAATATCTGCCCGGTAAGATGTACCTGACAATAAGGTTAGAGATGGTTTAGCTGGATATATTGCCTCTCATATCTTTAGGTCCAGTTCCCTCCTCCAAATTGTAGAAAGAAGTCTTTAAACTCTCTTAAGATCTGTGATATTTTCTATATCTGTATGACAGCCCTGATTCATAATGTCCAAGAATCTCCACCGTCAAAACTGAAACTTTTATCTTTCTATTGGTTTGTTAGCATATATACTAATTCAACATTTACTTCCTTTCAAGAGTTGCACTCACAAATTTGTTATCTGCAGTTTGAAGATTGCACCTTTGATTGGCTCTATTGGCCACAAGCCCGTAAACCTTACTCTCCAGAAACTATCAAGTACATCAAATCACTGGATGCTGAACAAGACATTGACCTTCTTAAATTTTATGGATTGGATTTATCTGTTGAATGTGCTCGTACTCTTCGTATCTCAACCATGCTTCTGAAGAAAGGGGTAGAGAGAGGACTTACTCCATTTGACATTGGAAACATGATGTGCAGGGAAACCTTGAACAAGGAATCTGTTATCGAGGAAATCATTCGTGATGCTCAAGATTCTATGCTTCCTGGCATGACTGAAGCTACATTTCTTGAAACTGTCTACAAGCTCATGGATATCAAGCTTGAGAAGCTCAAATATAAATCTTCCTAAGGATTGTAAGTATGTATCTTCGATTCTGTTATATGTATATAGCGTTCGGTCCATATATATATATAAATGGACTGAATGGAGATAGCAAAGGTTGATGACTGACCTTGTCCGTCCGTCTATGGTCGGAAACCTTTTTTCCTCTCAACTACTGCTCATTACCAATATGATGGTTCTTCAAATATGGAGCAGAAGTTGCAATATGCAATAAATAATAAATAAAACAAACTGTTATTTATAAAACAGTTGTCATGTATCCTTTCTCAATGAGTGAAGTGATACTGAGTTTTATGTACAAAAGCTATCAAATTCCTTGTCTCAGTAAGCAGCACCAACTAACTTGTGAAATTTTATGTTTACTAGAGGATTGTAGTTTGAATAGATGAGCCTTGGCGCAACGTTATAAGTTGTCGCCCGCTCTCTCACACAATTATAAGCTAATGTTGTTCTAATCCGCAAGAGTAGCTGAGTTGGTTGAGCAAAGGATCCTCCCAAGTGGAGATTCTCGGATTCAAAACCTCTACATGTTTTCTCAGTTGAGCTCATCATATGTGGCTTGAATGTAAAAGTGAAAAATGAGGTAAAAAATACATATTATAAATAGATTTTGAAATAAAAAATTGCCTCTCTGTCTCCCATATTTGATGAAATAAACCTCCTTTACTGGTTGAAGGTAAAGGAAATCCATCACTAAAGCAATTTTTTTTCTAGCATTATAAAAACTTTAAGGTATAACTTCTGAATTTATTTTAAAACTTCTATTCTTTTGTCTTAATAGGGTCCCATATATGGACTTATCCACTTCAAAAAGGAAGTAAAGAGAGAAGTAATTAAAGTGTGGTCCAATGGTCAATTAAGTTGATGAAAAATTATGAAATTTCACATTTAAATTTTAATAGAATAAAAAATATCAGATATTTTTTTCTTGGTCATTCAAGTATTGGAGATAAAATTATTTCGGGATTGTTTGGTAGTTAATTTGAAAATGGTTACGCAAGTCTTCATTTGCATTAGGTCCCTTTGCATTATATAGAAATAAGTTACTAATTCTCCATAAAATAATATTGCTTCCATTTCAATGTGGTTGTCCTACTTTTTTTTAGTCCGTTTGAAAAGAAAGTTTTTAATTATAACTTTCCACACAACATCTTCAAGACTTACATTTAGTATATTTTTAATTTAAAACCACAAAATTCAAAAGTCTTTTTATTTTCTTAAACTTCATATCAAATCAAAACAAGACAAACAAATTGAAACGAAGAAGAAGATACACATATTTCCTATTAACTTGTATGTTACTAATATCAATATAACTCAAATACTTGCGCTAGTACAAAATAATACATACACATTAAACTTTATCTAGGTACGTAATATGTTAATACAAAACTTTATCGAGATGCACATAAACTGATCTGAACCAACCATTACTCATACCCCTCAAAGAAGTGACAAAAAGAACAGAAATTACGGATAGCAAATTGCAAAAAGAAAGTCCACATTTTCACACTCTTTATATCACTTTATTGAATCATAAAAACAACACAAAATCCCTTTCTTTCACTTTCACTTGTCTTTTTCTCTAAACAAAAAAAAATCTCATTGTTCAACATTTTTTCACACACAAAAAAAAAATGGTTAAATCTCGTAAACCTCCAAGTGGACGTACAAATTTAGCTTCATGTATAGTTGCAACAATTTTCTTAATCTTCATCGTCATTATCATCTTCATCCTTTACTTCACTCTTTTCAAACCTAAATCCCCCATTATCACCGTTAACTCCATTCAGCTTCCCTCTTTCTCCACCTCTAACGGCACCGTTAACTTCACCTTTTCACAATACGTCTCAATCGAAAACCCAAATCACGATGAATTTGCTCACTACGACAGTTCTCTGCAGTTACTTTATTCGGGTAATCGAATCGGGTTCATGTTCGTACCCGCCGGAAAAATTAATTCGGGTCAGACTCAGTATATGGCGGCGACGTTTTCGGTGAAGGCATTTCCGTTAACGGTGAATGGACAACCGGAGAGTGTGGGTGGGCCGACGGTGACGGATGGGTTGAGTGGGTTTCTGGTCGGATCTAGTATGGAAGTGGAGTCAAGATTGGAAATGGCGGGTCGGGTTAGAGTGCTCCATTTTTTTACGCATCATGTGGAGAGTAAAGCTGAATGTAGAATTGGTATTTCTGTGAGTGATGGATCTGTTACAGCTTTCCACTGTTAGTTTTATTTTATTTTAACTCGGGAAAATCCGCAACGGCTATTCTTCAAATGGAAATGGAGTAGATCAACATATGTAATAGCTCGCAAACGTATTAGTTTTTAGTACTAAGTTTTAATTTGTTTATTTTTGATTTAGTGTATTTTTGTGTTTGGTGGTGAATTTTCAGAGTAACTGTAAAAAATGTTTGTTTTATTAATTAAGTACATCATTGTTGAAGATATTTTTTATAACCTTTATTTTTCGTTCGATGTTCGATATTTGTGTTATAATATATTTAATGTAATTTTATTAGTTAAGTTTGTGAAGAGTAGAGTTGTGAAATTAACATCACCTTGTAGTGGTAATAAAATTGCTTCAGAAAGACTCTCGACTTGACATTTTGGTATTCGTATTTAAATTCATGTTTGAAAAGTCTCATATTAAGATAAAACCTCTTTAACAAAGATGATTTGAATCTAAAATTTTAAACTAATGATGAATAAACACTTATCACTTAATTTGATTTATAAAAAAAAAGTCCTATTGTTGTTACATATACATGAATTTTTTTAATTTTTTTTTAAATTAAAAAGACCAAAGTGTTATGAGTTTTATGAGCTGCATTAGCTGGAAAGATAATCTTTGTTTCTTTCTGTTTAAAGTTAATGATTATTGATTAATAAAAAATGCAAAACTATAATTAGAAAGGTAAAAAACAACTTGCGATAAAAATGGAGGATTTTAAGAGGAATGTCAAGTAAGATAGTGGGTGAATCACGATGCAAATAAACTCAAAAAATAGTGTTAACTTATAAGTCAACTTATAAGTTATAAATCCACGTAAACTTAAACATGATATATTTCAAAACTTATGAAATATTTAATTATTAATTAAATTATTATTATATATTAATTTAAAACTATAATAAAAATTCATAAATTTTAAATTTCAAAGTCGTTTCGATAATGGACAGCCCATGAACAGTGGCTAGTGGGTACACCACATGAATCGTATGGACCAATATTTTGAAATAATTGATGGTGTCCTTTTCTGCAAACATTTTACTTTTGTGTTGGGGTTAGGTCTCTTGGGATTAGAGTTTGTAGGGAACTTCTTTTTCAACGTTTTTCTCTATGTGAGTAGAAAATGGATCTAACTTGATACCATCCAATGCTCTTTCAAAATAATTAACATTAGCGGCGGAATAAGAATTTTCACTAAAATGATTCAAAATAGAAAGAAGTAAGTATACGAAAAAATTTGAAAGTGATTCAACATTCATGATATATATACATAAAAAATATATATGTATGTAATGTCTTTGTTTTTATGTATATAGTGGACATACTAAAGATCGGAATGGAGCATGTGATTTTCAAGTCAGCTACCATTTACTTTGATTAACTCTACGAGATATTTATTACTATAAATTCTTTAGCCAAATTTTTTGAGGAGAAATTATTACAAATTTCATGCCTTATAATTCTTGACCTACTTGCATTATTGAAGATGAAGCTACAAAAATAGTTTTAAGAATAATTCAATTACAATAATGAATTGACGACTTTAGTTGGCTGGAAAATCCATTGAACTTTCTCATTTGTTAATTGTTATTATTGATGGGAAATGCTCGTTGACTTCTTAAGAATGATAATATTTTTTTTGAAAAAAATAATAAAATGAATTTCTTTTTCTTTTCAAAAACTCCATTGAATATGTAAAGTCAAGAAAAACATTTGTAGATACATCGCTTATTTATCGTTTTCGCTCAGAATCCAAAACAAACACACAGGTGTATTGAAAACCCATAGAAGAACCAAACAAATTTTATTTCTAAGAGGTTACTCGAATAAATGATTTGGCATAAGAACAAAATTAATCATTAAAAAAATATAAATCGTTATTAAAACATTATAAAGTTGTTGAGTTGCGAACCTTCTTATGGACTAATCTGAACACCAACCAAAGAACAAGTCAAATCAAGACAAAGAATGTTTTCTATTTCACATTTAACCTAAAGACTTTTAACACTTTTAATTCCCTTGACAAAATCTCCAATACCAATTGTTCATTAATCCATTGAAGGATCTCTCATTTCTATATTTCCTTCTCTCTTTTTCTTGATAACCGTGCTATTCGAACCAACTTGCCTGCACCTCAACTAATTCGAACAGAATTCAATGCCTTGGAGTCCAACAGACATTGTAGGCATTGAATTGGTGTTTTTTGGTGATCATGGAGGCTATGGATTAGACGAATTGTTACGATCAACGGCCGGAGTTTTAGGGAAGGGCGTTTTCGGGACGAGTTATAAGTCGGAGTTGCCAGAGAAAAATGCAGTAGCTGTGAAAAGATTGAAGGTTGGTTGCTTAGCTGAGGAAGAATTCAGAGATAAAATTGGTGAAGTAGGAAAGATGGTTCATGAAAATTTGCTTCCTCTTAGAGGATATTGTTGGCATCAGAATGAAATTCTTCTTGTATATGATTATGTTAGAATGGGAAGCTTAGCTTTTCGTTTACATGGTATGTTTTCTTCATCATTATCTCCTCTCTATAACAACGTCGTTTGTTCTGATATATTTTGGTTGCTATAGTGAAATGATGTTATAGAAAACATATAATATAACATATAAACAATCGGTTCCACAAAAAACATGGATATAGAGGATGATTGTTATAGAGAGAACTGACTAAGTCGAAACTCTCTATAGCAACGTTGTTTATTTGCTGAAATGTTGTTATAGAGCACATATAATATAACAGAAACCATCGGTTGCAGAGAAGACATGGTTATTATAGTGAAATGTTGTAGAGGATGATTGTTATAGAGTGATCTGATTGAGTCAAACCTCTCTATAACAACGTTGTTTATTCTAATGTTTTTGGTTGCTATAGTGTAATGCTATTATAGAGAACATAAAATATAACATGAACAATCGATTCCCTAGAAAACATTTGTTGAAGGTTGTTATAGAGAGGTCTGACTTTTAACTTTGATATTAATATATAGGGAATGAAGGTAGGAGTAAGGCCTCACTTACATGGGAAGTAAGAAGTAGCATTGCATATGGAGTTGCCTGTGCAATCGAATTTCTCCATTCCCGAGGCTCGGATTTCTGCCATGGAAACATAAGATCATCCAATGTTTTCCTCACCGACTCCTTATCAGGTGTTCGTCTATCTGAGTTTTCCATTGCACGAATTCTCTCTTCAGATACAAGACTAGAGCTCGTGGCTGGTTATCGCGCACCAGAAGTGACAAATGCTCATGAAGTCTCACAAAAGTCAGATGTCTATAGCTTTGGTGTTCTGCTCTTGGAACTATTAACTGGTAAAGCTCCACTAGATGCATTTACCAAGAACAAAGGAGTAGATTTACCTAGGTGGATCCGTTCCATGTTTCAAGAGAAGCCGGTCATCGATGTTTTTGACACCCTGCTACCTAAACATGACCAGAGTAGTGCTGAGCAAATGGTCCTTCTGTTACAGCTTGCAGTTTGCTGTACTTTTCAGTATCCAAATAAAAGACCTTCAATGGCTGCAGTGACAAAACAGATAAGGGGTACCTGCAGGTTTCATTGATGACAGCACAATATACAACAACATAATAGTTGTTTTTATCTTACCATATGTGTTTACAAATATGATAGTTTCGGATCCATCTCGTCTCCATTTCCCCCCACGTTCCTTCTTGGATGTGTGAGTGTGGGATACTTGTCTTATTTAACTACTGTTCTGTATATATTCGAAAGATCGTAAGGAATTTTCCTAATCGATTCCTCTGCCACGAGGACTCAACTTGACAAATGGTGAAAAGAATTTCAAACGTTGTTCCCTTGAAACACGACATTAGTTCGAATACAAAATACCAAACAGAAATAATCTCACAAGGGATACTTCTATAACAAAAACATTATCAATAATACAATGAGTAGTATACGCACAATTTCAATTCGTAACACTCAACAATAGGCAATAGGATGAGGCACAGAACTGATAGATAGATTCACCACAACATAGAAACATGAACGAATAAAACTTGAGTCGAAGGTAACAAGAGATGACAATGCATCTGTAAAGCAACTTCAGCACCAGTAGAAGGCACAACTATTAAGCTAAGAGCAAAATGTAATGTGTCGATAACTATAAATATACTCGAGCAGGGGAACGAATTAGACAAACATACCATCTATCGGTGTAGTGGTATTTGTTTTATATCATCATTCATGTAAACTGGTGTTTCTTGGACTCTACAAGTAAATCAGGTTTCCACCATTGGTGAATCCCGTGAGCTTCTTTGAAGTCTGACGGAGGAGTCAAATTTACTGTTAAATTGGCTGATGGTATAAGGTGCAATGGCTCATCACACTCCTTCCCCATGAAATTCAAGACGAGACCACCAAGTGAGTGTTGGGTTGCTACCTTCTCGATAACTCCTGCTCCCATTGTATCCATGTTTTCCCGGTGTTCAAAATAGCCAATGTATTCTGCGCAAATAGGATCCGATGGATTCACATATAGGCACGGTGTCCATGCAGATAATGCAACAAATGTATCTCCAGATTGATTATTCACGTTTTTATGCTTCGCAGCAAAAGCAAGTCCAGCTGTTATAACACTGGTTGCAAATCTGATTCCATGTTTCACCTTTTTATCTTTAATTCTTTCAATTGGGGCCGACAAGAATGGCGGATTAAACAAAAATGCATCTAGAAATACACCAGTCTTTGCCATGGTTTTTCCAGCAAGCATTGCCATTGCAGCCCCTAAGGAATGACCAGTTAGCCAGATACTTGAGCTTCCAAATGTTGCAACCACATGTCGAACAGCTTGAATGGCTGTCTCAAAGCGTGAAGTCTGATGAAGTCCATTCCTGAGAATGTGGACATCCAATTGTATATCTCGTGAAAATGCATCACCTTTGGTTAAGGTCCCACGAAAAGCAATAACAAATCGTTGGCTTTTATCTTTGGAACCGTCAAAATAAGATTTTGAGGGTGCAAATTTATATATAGCACCAAAAATGCAGGAATCAACATCATCAACAAGCACGCGATATAACTCAAATTGGAAATGTCTCCACCATGGAGGAGCAAGAGCTTGACTTCCCTTCCGTTTTTCTTGCTTGTCACGCTCTAGGATGTAGACGCCCTGAACCAAACTGGCAGCCACAGATCGTTGATGAGCAACATTTTCCCTGCATTAGGTAGAAGAACAATATTACTCATAACAACTGTCTCTGTAAAATGGCTGGACACTTCCAGATTTCAAGCAAGAGTAAGTGTTGGGCAGCATGAGAGTGAGTAGTGTTGCCAAACAATAGCATTAAGCTTCATAATTTGGAAAAGATGATGAATGCATATAGTTCAAGCTAAATATCAGCTCCTCTATACCTCTTTGTTTCTACTTTCTTGTATCTATTTTGTTTATTGGGTGAAAGATCAAGGAAACTTATTTCTAGAAAAGAACCGGCATAACACCCATTCTATTAAGCATAATATCATGCTAATTTAGGCAATTGCAGGCATGACATCTCCAAATTGTCTCAGATAACTTGGCTCTCTCTCTCTTTATCAATAGTAGTGCGACCAAAGTAAATTATGTCCTATTCCATGGAGTAAGTGTTAATCTCATGTTCATCCTAGATAGGCAGGGGCAGATCAAGGGGAGCGGAGGGTGTTCACCCAAACCCCCTCGACAAAAAGTTACATTGTATATATATAGTATTTTTTCATTTTTTATGTACATATATAGATTTTGAATCCCCTAAATACTAGACTAGAGGTTGACTCAGTAATTTAGCGGGTTCAAAATTTACCTTAAGGTTTCAAGTTCAAATCCCGGCCACTACATTTTATTCTCGAACCCCCTTAGTGAAAATCCTAGATCCGCCACTAAAATGATAGGGTGCAAGGTATATTAGGGCACTTACACAACTGTAGCAAAGTGATCTAAAATCTTGGAGGCGCTCTTATCACTTGGTAGATCCAAGGTATAAAGGCAAAATCATTCTGCCCATCCCAAACCTACTTATCCTTCAGTCAGGGAAAAGTGGTGTGGGTTCTCATTATGAAGTTATATTTGACAGACTTACCCTGATTTATTCATAGTTGAGACGAACAACTTGCAAACTGGTGAAATGGGGAGAGAAATCCATTATTTTAAAGGGATTTACTTTGCGACATCCCATAAAAGAAAAGACGAGAATCAATCAAGAATGGAGGTAGTAATTTGAGTATGGATCAAGACACTTGATGTTTCAACGTCTTCCTTTGCAAGAACTAAATAGTTATAGCAGTGTAAGACTTGTAACTTAGTACAATGGCAAGCAGATCTGAAATCCATGAGCACTACACTCTTGTCAACTCCTGAGAATATATGCCCAACTCCTCAATACTAAATATATTACATCTTTGTACTTCCATTAATTTCATAGTGTTCCATGTATAACTAGAAATTTATCAGATATTACATCTCCGATAATTCCATCACCTTTATGATATGCAAAACCTTTATTTAACTAAATAAACATGGGAAAGAACTTACACACCAGTCAATAGCAGTTAGGTGCACAGGTCCACATTGGTCAAAAAGTTCCTTCTCTGAGATTAATACATTTTGTTCTTCTTGACCCTGCACAAAACACAATGGGGAAACAACAACAGTGACGATCATGAGAAGTGTTGCAAAACTCCATCTGAACCATTATGTAGACTGTTGTTACCATAAATAGTTTCTAAATTTTACTAGCCATCAAGTCATCCAGCTAAGAGTAGTCAAGTAATTTCTTATACCACATCTCAGTCTACTCTCCACACGCACTATAATTGATATTAAAAAGCTTCTAGCAAGACCAACTCTATTACGGAACTTGTACATAAGGGACGACGCTGAGTTAAACCTCAACAATCCAAGTGTCAGAACCACAAATTTATTTATGGGTGAATTGTCCAGCTTTAAGTGGGTTGGTTTTGCTCTAACCAATGGTTCTTGCCCCAATTGAATGGTTCAAATAACAGTGATATCATTTCATAGATAGTCGTGTCTCTAGACACAAATCTCGCATATCCCCTTCTTATAGAACTCTTATTGATTTATAAAGAAAATTATAAGTATACCTAACTTCACATTCATATTTGAGTATATCTCCTGGGGGTTCAAATTCTAGTTTCTTCAGCATTCTTCTGTTTTGCTAAGCATCTGTAAACACTTGTTTAACCTTGCCATCAAAAGTGTCACTAAGCAAGAAGTGAGCTGCTAAATGAAGTTCACCAACTTCATTCTTTGGTACAAACTATATTCCGTATAACGATGCACTACTGTATGAACTTGAACCAATAGCAAAACTAGAAGACGGTCATCAAAGTTAATTCCCATTTCACATGATTCTCAGAGATTCAGAGTTACCATTTACTACCCTAATCAAAATATTTTTCTTGGAGGGGCATTGCAATCAACAACAACATACACATACACAGTGTAATCCCACAAGTGGGGTCTAGGGAGGGTATGATGTACGCAGACCTTAACCCTACCTTTGAGGTAGAGAGGCTATTTCCAATGACCGTCGGCTTAGAAAAACTATTATCGAAACATAATTGCAAGAATAATATGACAACAAAGTAGCAATATCAAAGCAACTAGAAAAAACAAAAATAGCAAAGAGGCAAGATGGACACAATCTATGAAGCAACAAGTAAAAATAAAACAAAGTAAAAAAAGACTACTCATTTACTAAATTGTAATACTACTAAAGAGAGAAAAGTAGCATAGGAGACTAACCTCTTGACTCTTCCCCTTAAAGGTGCTACACCACTCGCTACCTACTAACCTTCTACCCCAATCCTCAACCTCCATACCATTATCTAATGCATAGATCACAAACAATAACTCTGAATAGTCTAAAAAATATATATATAGCAATTGACATGGGGTTAGCCTAATGTTAAGGACCCTCTATCTCAAACCATAAAAGTTAGGATCCAAATCACCAAGTAGCATAGTATAAAATAGCTACTCAAGGAACCTGGATGCAGGGGTTCTACTGGTGGGGTTTACCACATTAAGGTTTATATCAAAGAAAAAAATAAAACTTTCCTAATAGCAACATTTGCTTACATATAAACTCTGAATAGCAAAATGTAACATCTAACATGGAACATCTACAGAGTAGCATTTGCTTTATTGCTCAGATACTTCTCAAGGTATAGAAATTCAAAATACCCTTTTGCCAGCAAGTTGGATCAATCAAAAACAGAACAAAAATACCACAAACATTACAAAAAAGATACAATCTTTAGAATAAACATGCTAGGAAAACAAACAAAAAATGCAATCTTTAGAGGGAAAAATGACAGAAACATTAAAAAGATTGAATTTTTAGTCCATATGACATAAGGTTATTCAAGATCCAACCTTTGTAGCTGTAACAATGTCATTGCTGGTAGCCATTTTCTAAGATTTTCAAGAACCCACCTTCCAAATAGGTCAGCTGGAGCCTGGAGAAGGAGGTGGGACGATGATGTTAAACTGTCCTTTTCGATTTTACAACAATTTTGATGGTTTTGTCTTCTTCCTTCTATAAAGAGACACTAAAATTGAAGTTCCCTTTGTTATTTATTTATCTATTTTATAATATTTTCTTCCTTTTTTCTTTTTTTTGAGGAATATTCTTTTCTCTTTTTTCATCCTTGAAGGACATGTGCACAAATAACCACTTGGAGGGCCAATATCAAAAGAGTAATTAAAACTTATAAAAGTATTTAATATTTAGCCACTTTATTATTAAATTCTTATTTATTTAAAATAATAATTATTATTATTACTCCTAGGGGTAGGTATAGGGGGAGATGGGAGTGGTGATTATTATGATTATAAAATGGAAAATTTAAACTCTTTCTCAAAGTAGAAGTTAAAATAGTCGATCAATGATTTACTTGATTAAAGTTGAAATTTTTCGGTTTGGAGTTTCAGGAATCAAGTTTGAAAATATAGGATTGAAGTTGCAAATTTCGACTATGAAGTTATAGAGTTGTATAGTTAACTTTAAATCTAGATATGTAGAGTAGATAATATCAAACTTTACATATTTGAATATGAAATTAGATTTGACAATCCTCAATTTCCAATGACGTAAGTAATATATTCTAAATGATGATATCTTTCATCAAGAATTTGAATAATTCAAAAGGCTTAAACTTAAAAAGACTACAAAGCCTAACTTCAAACCTTCAATATCAGCTGGCATTTTGAAGTATAGTAAATGATTAAAGGCAATTATTACAATTTAAAATTCAGCTACGTTGGCTAAAAATTAAATACTTTTTAGAAAATTAGATATTATAGTTCAACTTTTTAATTCTTTTTTGGGCTTTTTATGAATAATGGGCCCATTATTGGTAAGGCTTGAAGTTACTTTGTTGGCCCAATTAGATCGATTAACTTTCAAGTATTCCATATGGCCCAATATTTAATGGGCGGTGCAAAACTTTGATAATGACATTTAACTGTAAATTGATTTGCTGAAAATATTTCACTATGCATAACACTATTTGATTTTAAACGGAAGCGTTAACGAAATTGATAAAGTTATTGTCATGTGATTAGGAGAAGATCACGTGTTTAAGCTTTGGAAATAACATTTTGCAGAAATGCAGAATAAGACCGCATACAACAGACTTTTATGGTTTGGACCTTTTTGTGCGTAGCAAAAGTTTAATACACCGGACTGTCTTTCCCCCCTTAGTAAAAATGTATCAACCACTATTTAATTTTGACATTTGTTGATAGTGCAAATGGCGTTTACATGTCTAGTGTAAATTGACCGATTTGAAACAAATTAGTTATTTGTCTTTTTCATATACAAAATGTTAGCTACATACAATTACATATAACTTTTAAATAACCAAGTCGTGCAAAAATATTTACCATTATCAAAAAGAAAGTAATCGTAAACTTAGTCAAGTCAATAAATTGTATTTTTAGCAGAGAAGAAGATCCCTCTACGAAACATTGATAATGATCCAATAATCTAAAACGAATTCGATACAAAATAAATGTATTAGCTATTCAACGCGTAACATATATAATGATAAAAGAATTCAATACAAAATAAATATATTAGCTATTCAACGCGTAACATATATAATGATGTGGAAAGAGTAGTCAGCAAATTGGCAGGATGTATAGATAACAAAATGGAAATTATGTGACTGTTTTGCCTTTTAGCTAAATTTAGACAAATGTTAGTCATTAACATTTTAGTTATACTAAATTAACCTATATGCCTCTCTTTCTTTATTTTGTTTGTTTGTTTAACCTCTTTTTGGATTTAACACCGTCCATTTTTCTTGAGTAGTACACCTTAAGAAAAATATTGATTCGATTAATTTATATTCATATTAATTTAAAATTTCTTATTATAAATAGAAGAATTTCGTTCATCCTAATATACATGGGCGGATCTACATGGATCCAAGGGGGTTCATCCGAACCCCCTTCGTTGGAAAAATTACACGGTATATATAGGATCAATTTTTTGATTTATATGTATATACCAAGTGATGAACCCCCTGAACATAAGCTAAGGGCTCGGTTCAGTGGTGAAGGGGTTCAAGAATTCGCAATATAAGTGTTGGGTCGCGGGTTCGACTCCTTGTAACAGTGTTTTTCCCCATATTTTTGAGATTTATACTATTTTATTAG
>JAJOOH010028777.1:0-26429 GCA_029582605.1 Solanum gracilifrons
TGGCCCCGTCCTATCTATGTATGTAGAGGTGTGCGTTGGACAAGTATTTTGTAAATGAGCTTGACTCTTGTTCTATGATGTCATTTTGAAATGGTTTGACCTTAGTCCCTATTTCCCGTTAATTAATGTTGAATGTACTTCCGTGACCGATGAAGTGTGATGACAAGTTTGAGAGGCTTGTTTGGGGTTCCTTCGGGTTCCTCATTCGCCATGTCACGTCTAGGCCCTAGGCTTGGGTCGTGACAGACATGCCACCACTATATCTAGAAAAACTGAAACTAAAGGACTAAAAGTACTGAAAAGATAAAAATATCAGTGGTCCTCGAAGAATGAGGACTCACCACTGATGTTGCTGAACTGATGATCGAGAAATGATCTAAGGGTGATCTAGATGTTGAGATCCTTAACCTACATCACGAGAAGATGTAGCACAGAGTTTGCGTCAGTACTTGAAAGGTACTGAGCATGCATGATAGAATAAAGCTGAAATAAAATATAAATGAACAAAGAAAATAAGCAATGATATAATCTAAACATGATATAGATACTGAATGCTGAGCTAACTAAATGCATTGACCAATTTATAGCTTGTTAAAACTGAATATTGGATATACTGATATATGGTCAATGCAATAGAATCTGACTGAATTGTGGGAGGTACTAATAACCGATAGTAAAACCACATGAGCTAAATGTGGAGTCCGATGTATCCGCCCCATCGAGAAGACCCAATATACCCAAAGGTATAGAGGCATGCTGGTGTGATCGCTGAAATGATGCCCACAGAGGGGACTTACAACCAACGTGGCTAGTATTTCTGGGACTATTTTGCTACGCTGAACCTTAGTCCAACTCGTTATTATGTTACTACCAATGGATTAATTAATTAACACATTATGACTGAATATCTGTAAGTTATTGGATAGGTCAAACTGAATATGCAAACTGAGTATGCAATAATTAAACAGATATTGATGCATTAATAACATAGGCATGTATAACTGAATAACTGAAATATCTTACCTAGTATGTGTAATTAAAGAACTAAAGAAATACATAGGTAGGGTTCTAGAATTCATACAATAAACTCAATATTAACATACTAATTTGAGTTGGATAATTCTAACAGCTAAGAACCCAATAATTCTCATATTCAAGAAAACCTAGGTTTAGTCTTAATAAGGGAATCAAGAAACTGACTGAAAACTAGGGACCTAATGGGTGAATGGAACCCACTAGTGAAATCCCACATACCTGGTGACAAATTCCACGGAGAAATCTTTAGATTTCGAGGTTAGAACTGATGAAACCTTTCTGCGTTCTTGAACTAGGGTTTTTTACTTCTTTTCTCCTCCTACGCTCTAATATTTCTATGTTTTGATTAATGATTTGACTTAGGTAAGTTCTAGTTATGTTTCTAGGCTTAAACAAACTAAAACCTCATAATTTAGGGTCTAGACGACGTAGCTTAGTGGTTAAATGAACTAGGAAAAGACCAAAAGACCACTGACTTAACTACTGTCAGAGTGACCGATGGACGGGACTTACGGAGAGTAGGTCAACCTACGGTCCGTAGATTGGGGTCGTAGGTCAAGTCTGCCCGACAGGGCTTCACTAAAACGAGCATAACTCTTTCCTAGGAGGTCGGATTTTAGCAAACTCAGTGGCGTTGGAAAGAGGATTCAAGTATCAATGATATCATAGGTCATGAAATACAGAATTACTTTCGTTCTGGGAGTCATGACCATTTGAAGTTGACCCAATCAACAATTTCCCCCTAACTGGCTGCTGACCTTCAGCAACGATCAGACCTATGGACCATGGATCGAACGACGTTCTGTGTTGGTCGTCCATCGTTTCTGTCAGAGGATGGGTAAAGGGGGCCTCGATCCACGGCCACAGACTGTGGGTTTGTACGTGGGTCGAGACCTAACCAATTTTCTCAGCTGGGTTTGGGGAGGGGTTGTAGTGGTGAACCATAGGACACTAGCATAGGCCATGGTCTGACTTACGGTCCGTGAGTGGCATCGTGGGTTGCACCTCCAACTTCTCAAAATCTGCATTTTTGGTCTGTTTCAGATTCGGGGTGTTACATTGCTTATGAGAATTTATAAAAGAGCTACCATGAGTATTTACATTTGTCCGACAGTTTTAAAATTGATCTAGCAGTTGATATGTCGTTTCATCTATGTGTGGATGAATGCGAGGATCATTGGGTCTAGTTCTGTGGTTCTTAAGGGTTGTCTACAATCATATCTACTGATATAGCATTTTCGATAGTATTGTTAGAGGTTTTGTATACTTGGGCATACCTCTTATTGGGTGGTTACATGATCTTATTCTTCTTTAGGTGAGACAAGTTGAATTATTCCTCGATGAGTACATGATATCTGAAGATCATATTTGTATAATATAAGCTCATGAAAAATTTTATATTGTGAAAAGGAAATAATCATAAGATCTGTGATGGTTTGTGCATTATGAGTTTGTGGTGGTTGGTTAAAGTTCACTGCTGGTTGTAGCTGGTAAAGATTCAGAATGTTATCTTGGATATGTGAGAAAAGATTCGTCATGATGGTTGTAATAAGGTCTAATGGTTTCTATTTAGATTGATTTCATGGGTTAGTCTGTGGCTTGATAATCACTCATCATTTGTAGATCTACCAAATTTTGATTCGAAAGTTCAGTTCCTAGTATTAGTTCTTGATGAAATGGTTTTAAAAAGGAGCTCACATAAAGAGATCAACACCGACTGGTAGGTTATAACCTAAACTTTTGGTAACGTTGGTTATTCTTCCTTCTCTTTCCTTATGTTCGAGGACGAACAATGTTTTTATTGGTGGATACTGTAATGACCCGAAAAATTATTTTTGGAAATTTTTTGAGCTATTTGTTAATTACGATTGTTTAGTTTACTAGTGATTTTAAATAATTAATTTAGTTGGTGGCTAATGGGTTAAGTCCATAATTTATTTAAAACCCTACACTATTTGACCCATATATTGACATAAGTTAGTAGGGTTTAATATTTATAAATCATAAATTGAACAAGGGAAAAATAACGACCTCTTAGCAAAAGGACGTACCATGCGCCGACCAGTGGAAGAGAAGCCGACATAATGACTTCAGGTAATACCTTAGTCTGTGCAATTTTGAATAGAGAATATATTCGTATTATATTTTTGGTTTGAAAGAGATTGAAATGTTTGGTTTGTGAAAGAAAAGATAATATATTAGATTTTGTTCTTTCAGATTTGAATAGCAGTGTGGTCTCTTTTAGACCAATTTTTGGTGGTGAATTGGCATAATAATTGGCGAAGTAATTGATAGGCAATAATAGGATAATGATGATCTAATAATTGGGAAGTATTAGATCGAATTGGATTTCTAAAAATATACATAGTAAGGTTTTGTCCGATGTTCGTTCAAGTTTTAACATATTGAGTCAAGTAATTTAAAATTAGAGGTATTGTATTATAAAAAAAGATAATTCATTAGAGTGATATTATTTTAAGGAATTAAGACTTGATCCTAGGCTTGAAATTTGGGAAAAATTAGAGTTAAAATATTAATTGGCATCACGATTAGAAACTTGATTATAGATTTAGCTGAGTTTTTTGGTGTAGGCTAAACCTATAGTAAAATGGGTGTTGTTAGTTTCGAAATCTTATTATGATTATGTACTTGAATAGATTGCATTGATTTGGAGGCTCAACGAAAGGGAAAGGCTCAAGTCCCAGAGTGAATAGTTGATTAATCGAGGCAAGTGGATTTCTAAATCCTTGTTAAGTGTATAGACTCGTGTATTTCCTTGTGGTATGTGTTGGGGAGTAATAGGACTTGGTAATGGGCTGTCTTGTCCTTATTGAATAATTCCAATAATGAAAAATGGTTAATAAAAGGCAATGTGATTAAATGTTGGTGTGTGATGTCTTGAGAATGGTTGATATTGTATCACAATTGTATTGTTGTAAATTGTACATTATTATGAAAATTGTCATCTTATTATTCTTTATGTGAACATGTCATTTGCATTGTTCTGAGACATGGTTGTGACAAGTGTTATGTGAATTGCGAAAGAATAAGAAAGTAAAGAGGATGTACCATTTTGAGGGACATATCCCACACCTTGATGTATACTATATTTCAATGGACGTGTCACACGCCGCTGCGAATTCTATTATCGAGGGACATGTCATGCGCCGAGACAAATACTATATATCGAGGGTCGGGTCGCATGCCGCGATAGATGCATGGACAGATATGTCCCTCATGGGTCCCAGACTGAGAGACAATGGGTGTGTATCAATAGGTCATACATGCATCACCATACTTAACATTACAATCCATTGCATTGTACATCTTATCATTAGGGAACTTGATAATATGTTTTGTTAATTTTGTGAGTACCTTTCTGTGGATGTTTTGATTGATGAATATTGATCTTGTTGTTGAGAATATGTAATTGTTAAAGTATTGTTGTTGAGTTGTGTGCTATGTAAATTGTGAACTGTTAGATTGGGCTGGTTTTATAAAGGTTGTAGTTGTGGAGGTTTGGTTGGGGTGTAAGGAGAACCCGTATTCTATTACCTTAGCTTGGGTTTCGAAGTTTACTTGTTGAGTACCTTGTGGTTTGGTACTCAGCCTTTGCTTCTACATTTTTGTAGGATACTAGCTCGGACTTTCATAATACTTTCTATTTTCTTTTTGCCCGAGGCTTCCTGTGGAGATTTGTGAGGTAGCTATTTGTCATCTCAAAGACCTTTCTACTCCTATTTATGATCTTGTTCTATTTTAGAGACAACATCATTTGAGACTTATTTTTTCTTTCAATTCTAGTGTAATACATTAGAGGCTTGTGCACGTGACAAGAAGGTTTTGGGAGGTATATTTAAGTCGATTATGAATTTCAGTTTTGATATTAAAGTATTAGACTTTTATTTATAGTGTATTTCCGCAATTCATCATATTATTTGTGTTTTAGGATGACTTGTCTTGGTGGGATACGATGAGTGCCATCACATTCATTTTTGGATCGTGACAAAATGGTATCAGAGCCCTAGGTTCATAGGTCTCATTGTATACAAGTCGAGTCCAAGTACAGTGTCCAGGATCGGTACGTAGATGTCTGTACTTATCTTCGAGAGGCTATAATGACCTTTAAGAAAAATGTTCACTTCTTGAATCTCTATCGTGCGTCCTTGGTCTAATTTGATTCATATCGCTTCACTTCATTAACTCTCACTTATACTGATGAATTGTGCGTAGTTCCTCATGTGAGCAGTTGTGTCATGTATGACTAGGATGTTAGACCTAGTACTGGAGTTGAAATGATAAACTTTTGGAAATGATATGTCATCAGATTATGAATAATCAACAATTTGAAAGGATTGAGTAAGGTGATCACACGATGATGCATTGTGAGGATATTTGAATGTTGGGCTTTAATAATTGTTTAAGGGAGTTCATGAACCTGTGATCTTTTTAGGTTAGGTACCTGATATACCGTGAATTTACTATATTTTTAATACATTTCACTTAAGAGTTCTGTGTTTCTAGAGCCATTTTGTATTGGTTTTTATGTATTTTTATTATATTTGGAGAAAATTTGTTCAGACGTGGAAGCTGAGAGACACAGCCGAAGGATGTGCATAAAAGGGCATCTACGGAGGTGATCTATGGACCGTAGATCCATTCACACTCTGTAGATGGGCAGGCAGGGCTTGAAAGAAAATCAGGGAATTCTTGACCAAGTGTGGAACCACTGTTGCAAACCACGGATCGTAGATCGACCTATGGGATGTACTGTAGTTCCGTCAAATCATTCAGAGAGGGGTTCCAGTACCGGATTTTGAAGATTCTAAGTATGGAGCTATAGGGGAGGATCCATATACCGTAGATCAATCCACGGTCCGTACTGTGGATCCGTCGATTGATTTAGAGAAGTGGAGATTTTGAAGATTGGAGTAAGTCCTGAACCATAAAAGGGACCTACGGACCGTAGGTCAATCCACGGTCCGTAGGTCAGTGTCTTAGATAGAAGACGCTTCCTGAAACATTATTTCCTTATTTTGTTTCCATTTTAGTTAGGATTTATTTTTCTATATACAGGGCCTGTAAACCTCATTTTTAGGGGTTAGACTTTATTATTCTTGTTCTAGTTTTTGTCTTCGGAGATTAACTTGCAACTTTAGCAATTCTTAATTTCCTAAGTTCTTTTTGAAGATTTTGGTTTGGAAATTCAAGTTGAAATTCTGGGTTTATCATTCTCATTACGTAAGTTCATGATATCTTCTGCTTAAAATATGAATTGTGTTCTTGCTATTATGGGTAACTAAATACACAACTAGGGTTGTGGGAACCGTGAGCGTTAACAAAATATGAATAGTAACTAAGAAATTCTTGAATAGTGTTATTGCATGTATTGATAATTCTTTCGTTTAGAAGTCCTTTTAGCGATTGCAAACGTTAAAACTCGCCTCGTTTCTACTTGCCGGACCAAGGAGGTAATTAATGGGAAAAGAATTATCAACATAGATTTAGTGTGATACTATCTAATAGTCTAATGTCGATTGGTTCGAGGGTGAAAACTAAGTCATACATCTATGTATTGTCTAATATGAGGTAAAGGTAAGGGTTAGTAAATTATACACATGTAGCCGAACCAAGGTGCTGGGTGAAATTCTGTAGTTGCCGGACGAAGGAATTAGAGATACCTAATTTATCACTTTGCATGTAATAAACTAGGAAAGAGTTGCTATTACTAGGATTGTTGTGTTATGAGCTTATGGGGAACACGTACTCCCTAGATACTTTCTCATCTTGATAAGAACTAAAGTTTAAATGTTACTCATTGATTACTTACATAATTTTTTGAATTTGTTTCACAAATCCCCCCTTTTTTAATAATTGTTTTCGGAAATACATTGACTAAACAAATATAATCGTGGGTTAAAGCTAATTCTAAACCATGTTCCTCGTGGGATTGAGCCCAACCTACAAGTTGGGTTTTTTTACTTCATAACGATCGCTTATGCTTCTTTAGGGAGGTGTAATTTGAAGGTATCAAATTTTGGCTCCGCTGCCGGGGAATTTTGCTTTTAGATTAAGTTTAACTATGTTATTAAACTCTAGTAAAGTATTTCCTAATTTTACTTTTTTTCTTTTGTTTTTGTCTCTCTCAGGTTCCTACTCTAGTGTATGCCAAGTACACAGAGCCAAGGAGAAGCACTGACTCCCTACAATTAAGAACTGAACAGAACTTTGCGGAGAATGAATAATCAAGGAGTGCCAGTTAATCCTATCGGAGGAGAGTTAGGTGACGGTGTTGGGTTGCTGCCTTTGAGGGTTGGTGATCAGAATAATAAGATTCAAGCCGAGAATCTATTGAGAGATGCAGTGAGGGTACAAGATCAACCAGGGCTAAGACTGCATGATAACTATAGGGTCAACTTTAACGCTGCTGAATCTGGCGGACCTCTTGTCTTACCTCCTTTACCTCCAGGGCATACATTTGTGGTGACTAGTAGTTTGATGCAGATGCTTACTGCGAAGGGCTTGTTTGCGGGTTTGGCATCGGAAGATCCACATGCGCACATAACCAAGCTAAAGAGTGTTTGCAAAAGTTGTGTGGGTCGATCGGACTTGGAAATGGATATCATTGGAATGCAAGTATTCCCTCTATCATTGACCGGTGATGTTGTTGTGTGATTTAATGAGCTTCCTTATAACTCAATCTATACATGGGAACAATTGACTGATGCCTTCCTAGAAAGATTCTTTCCAGTGCCCAAGAAACTGAACCACAAAGATAAACTCAACAATTTTGTAGCACTACTTAGAGAGTCCATGAGTATTTCTTGGGATAGGTTCACTGCTTTCGTACGAGGTGTCCTGAATCACCGTATTAATGATGAGTTGCTGAAGGAATATTTCTTTCGAGGCCAGGATATAAACAGTGAAGCAGTGCTTGATACTATTGCTGGAGGTTCATATGGTGAGTGCACTTTTGAGAAGATTTCAGAGAAACTGGAGAAGATCTCTCGAAACAACAAGCTTGGAGAACTAGAAGGTCGCACACTGGGAGGAACATGTTTTTCATTCAAGCTAGAAACAACCAATCTGCAGATGAGATTCGTGAGGATATGGCTCAGATGAGTACTAAACTATGGTTGGTTTTGAAGCATGTGAGCGGAGGTGCGGAGAAGGTAAATGTTGTGAATTATTTGAATAGGAATCCACCACCGGTTGAGGAGTGTTACTATGAAGAGGATACTTATGCGGTGAATGATCAGACGGGGAGTTTCTGACCAAATGACAAAGGTTCCAATACGGATTATTGGCACCAAGGTCAAGGAAACCAAGGTCGGAACTATGGCAACTACAACCGAGAGGGTCAATATGTCCGAGAAAGAAACTTCAATCACGACAACAACTACAACCGAAACAACTATGGCAATTGAATTGATCAGGTTGGACCTTATGTTCCCCCTCAAAATTGGGAATCCGGTCCTAGGGAAGCTAGAAGTAATATGTCACGTATTGAGGATATGATGCAGAAGATGATGAGGAGGTTTGATGCAACTGATGAGAATGCAAAGGAGATGAGAAATGACTTGCATGGTATTGGTCAAAAAGTTGATACCCATGTAGTGTCAATTAGGCATCTTGAGCAGTAGATGACTCAGTTCTCAACTACAGTAAATTCACAAAAACCTGGTACTCTTCGTAGCAACACCATCCAAAATCCAAAGAATAATGGGCACTGTACGGTAGTCATTACACGAGGGGGGTAAGCAAACCATTGATCTACCTATGCCGTTTGGGGTGGAAATTGAGAATAGTAAAGATGATGATGTGGTCGAGGTAAGTGGAGACTTCGAGAATGCAACATAGAAAGAAGCGGAGGTAACTCATAAAGTTGTCCCCAAACCTAGACCAACACCCCCCTTCCCACAGAGGTTAGTGAAGAAGACCGAAGAAAGCAAATATCACAGGTTTAATAGCATGTTGAAATAACTTTCAATCAATATTCTGTTGATAGAGGTTTTGGAGCAAATTCCTGGGTATGCAAAATTTATGAAGGACGTGGTGACAAAGAAGAGGGCAGTGAGCTTTGAAGATGATGACAGATTGCAACATTGTATTGCTATTTCTACAAGGTCCCTTGTGCAGAAAAAAGAGGATCATAGTGTCTTAACTATTCCATGTACTATCGGGTTGTTATATTTTGCTAAGGCGTTGTCTGATCTTGGTGCTAGTATTAATTTGATGCCACTGTCTATTTGCAAGAACTTAGGTCTAGGAGATCCAAAACCGACTGCGATGCGGTTGTTCATTGCCAATTGAACTGTGAAGAGGCCCATTGGTGTGCTCCATGATGTACTAGTGAAAGTGGAGTCGTTCATCTTTACGGCGGATTTTGTGATTCTTGACTGTGAGGTTTATTTTGAGGTTCCCATTATTCTTGGGAGGCCATTCCTTGTACTGGGCGTGCCTTAGTTGATATGGAAATGGGGCAGATGAAGTTTAGACTGAACAATGAAGAGGCGACTTTCAATAAATGTAGGTCTATGAAGCAGAGTAGTGAGTTCCAATCGATATTTGCAATAACGTATAGAGCTGAGAGTGGGTCTGAGGTGCAGATTGAAGAGAGACTGGGTGTTGAGGCACTAGCAGTGGTTATGATGAACTTTGAGAGTGATGGTATTGAAGGGTATGATGAGTTGGTCGCTGCACTTGATAGGGGCGAATATCATTCAAAACCAAAGAAGCTAGAGTTAGCCATGAAAAATCATTAGTCCCCACCCGCACGACTGTCTGTTGAAGAGGCGCCGAAATTGGAGCTTAAGGCTCTACCATCACATTTGAGGTACATATTCTTGGGAAAAAATGATACAGTTACCGATCATTATTGCGGCAGATTTGAATGGGCGACAAGTAGAGTGCTTGGTTTCTTTGTTAAAGAGGTTCAAGCGAGCTATTGGGTGGACTATTGCGGACATTATTGGGATCCCTCCTGGTATCTGTTATCATAAAATTCAACTATTGCCAGATCACAAGCCTAGTATTGAGCAGTAAATCTGCCTATGCAAGAGGTAGCTAAAAGGAGATCATCAAGTGGTAGGATGTCGGAGTTATCTATCCCATTGCAGATAGCAGTTGGTTGTGTCCTGTTTAATGTGTACTCAAGAAAGGTGGGATTACTGTGGTTCCTAATGAGAGAAACGAGCTTTTTTTGATGCGACCCATGACCTCATGAAGAGTCTGCATGGACTACCGAAAGCTAAATTCTTCGACAGAAAAAGACCATTTCCCTATGCCATTCATGGATCAAATGCTGGATAGACTTGCAGGTAAGGGTTGGTATTGTTTTCTTAATGGTTATTCAGGCTACAATCAGATTTCTATAGCCCCAAAAGACCAATAGAAGACCACCTGCACTTTCTCTTATTGGACTTTCGCCTTCAAACGGATGCCATATGGGTTGTGCAATGCTTTAGCGACCTTCCAACATTGTATGATGTCGATATTCTCTGATATGGTGAAGGACACTATTGAGGTATTTATGGATGATTTCTTTGTGGTAGGTGACTCTTTTGATCAATGTTTGGATCATTTTGTTGAGGTGCTTAAAAGGTGTGAAAACTGCAATCTGGTGCTAAATTGGGAGAAGTGCCACTTTATGGTGAAAGAATGGATAGTTTTGGGTCATCAGATTTCTGAGAAGGGCATTGAGGTTGATAGAGCAAAAGTGGAGGTAATAGAAAACCTTCTACCACCTATCTCTGTAAAAAGTGTTAGAAGTTTACTTTGGCATGCAGGTTTCTATAGGAGGTTCATCAAGGAATTCTCTAAAATTGCACATCCATTGTGCAAACTTCTCGAAAAGGAGTATAAGTTTGATTTTGATGATTCTTGTCTAAGAGCATTTAGAGAGTTAAAGGAGAAGTTGGTTACTACACCTATCATTATTTCACTAGATTGGGGACACTCGTTTGAGGTAATGTGCGATGCGAGTGAAGTGGCGCTTGGTGTAGTATTAGGACAGAGGAGAGAAAAAATTCTTCATCCTATTTACTATGCTAGCAAAGCTCTAAATGTGGCCCAGAAGAATTATAATGTGACTGAACAAGAACTTCTTGCGGTGGTTTTTGCATTCGAGAAATTTCGATCCTACTTGCTTGGTACTAAGGTCATAGTGCATACTGACCATTCTATATTGAGGTATTTGATGGCGAAGAAGGATGCAAAACCAAGGTTGATTAGATGGGTATTGTTGCTTCAAGAGTTTGATTTTGTGGTAAAGGATAGAAAGGGGACCGAAAATCAAGTTGTCGATCACTTGTCCAGATTAGAGGGAGAGACTATCCTAAAGCTTGGTGATAGGGCTGAAATTAATGATGCTTTTCTAGATGAACATGTATTGGCTGCTTCTCATGATCTGATTCCTTCGTTTGCAGACTTTGCTAATTATTTGGGAAACGATTTGGTGCCCCCAGATTTGTCTTTTCACCAAAGGAAAAAGTTTATGCATGATGTGAAGCAATTCTTTTGGGATGAGCCTTACTTGTATCGTAGTTGTGCTGATGGGATTATTCATCGTTGTGTGCCCGAGGTTGAGATGTTGAGTGTACTTGAGGCGTGTAATTCATCGCCTGTTGGTGGGCATCATAGTAGTATTCAGATTGCGCTTAAGATTTTGCAGTGTGGGTACAACTGGCCTACCATCCACCAAAATGCTAATGATTTCGCCAAGTCTTACGACCGTTGCGAAATAGAAGGAGGGATTTCAAAGAGGCAAGAGCTTCCTATGAATCCTATATTGGTGATAGAGTTATTTGATGTATGGGGTATTGATTTTATGGGTCCATTTGTGAGTTCACATGGGATGAAGTATATTCTTATTACGGTTGACTATGTATCGAAGTGGGTGGAAGTAGTTGTGTTCCCAAACAATGAAGGTAAAAGTGTCACCGCATTCTTAAAAAAGAATATCTTCTCCAGATTTGGTACACCGAGGGTGATTATCAATGATGGAAGTTCCCACTTTTGTAATAAGTTATTCAAGGCACTGCTTGAGAAATATGGTGTCCGCCATAATGTAGCCACTCCTTACCATCCGCAGACTAGTGGGCAAGTTTAAGTGTCCAACAGATAGATCAAACAGATTTTGGCGAAGACTGTGAATGCTAATAGAACGGATTGGTCAAGGAAGCTTGATGATGCTTTATGGGCCTATCGCAGTACATACAAGACTCCCATAGGTATATGTCTCCTTACCAACTTGTATATGGGAAGTCTTGCCATTTACCGGTAGAGCTAGAGCATAAGGCTATGTGGGCGATGAAGAAGATAAATTTGGATTGGGGCGCTGCATCTAATAAAAAAATGAATGACTTGAATATGCTTGATGAGTTTCGCCTAAAAGCTTATGAAAATTTAGCATTGTACAAAGAGAAGATGAAAAGGTATCATGATCAAAGAATCGAAAAGCGAGAATTTGTTGTGGGTGATCTTGTGCTTCTATTCAACTCTAGGTTGCGCTTGTTTCCGAGCAAACTAAAGTCCAAATGGACCGGGCCACTTTTGCTCACAAAAATGTTCCCCCATGGAGCGGTTGAACTTCAGAACAGTGAAGGAGCAAGGTTCATAGTAAACGGGAAAATGATCAAGATGTATCTGGGAAACGCAAAAAGTGTGCAAGAAGTTGTTGAGGCCTACTATCTTGATGAAGTCTGAGTAATCAAGAGGCATGTGTCGTGCCGCGACGTTAAATCAAGTGCTTCTTGGGAGGCAACCCAAGACGTAAAATCTAGCAAACAATAGGTTCTTGTTTTCCATTTAATAGTTTTCTTTGTTTAGTTACTTCTCTGTACTCATTTAGATAGGTGTTTTATTTTTGTTTTAGTGTTGAATAGACATACCATAGGGTTCGTGTCTAAAAAGTGTCCAAAAAAATGTAAAAAGAAAGGGCTAAAGGTTGCTACATGTGCATGGGCGAAAAGCAATATCTGCAGAAACAGTCTGGTGCAGCGGTCTACGAACCCTATCGACGGTCCGTGGCTCATCCCAGGGACCGTAAATGGCACCCGTAGATCCCAGGTAAGTCTCTGAAATTTTCTAAGTCTAAGAGTGATCTACGGTCCTAATCTACGGACCATAGATCGACCCATGAACTGTAGACGGGGTCTTGTGGTTCCAAACCCTTGTTCTGCCTAACCCGACCCGGACCCCCCTTATTTAAAATCCCCTAATTTCAAAGCATTCCCACTTCCCTCCATTTACTCTCAAACCATTTCTAAACCTCCCAATCCCCTAAATCACTCCATAATCACTCCATAACTCCCCAATTAATCTTCCCTTTCTTTTCCCCACAATCCCAAATTTTCGTTTCTCTCCAAACTCCACTCATCCTCAAAACTCCCCAAGAGGTCCGCTGTACGGGTTCGGTGCATGAAGACAAATTTGTTATATCGAAAGCGTTGAGTCATAACACAATCACCCCACTCCTGCTGCTTGTAAGGTAATAAACTTTCCCCTCACTTTGAATTTCGATTCATCGATTAATTATAGAACGTCCGGAATTGGGTCTTGACCTTGGACAAATTAATATATGAAATTGTATGCTAAATTAGAAGTGAATGCACCCTTGGGACAATAGATTGTCATTGTGTTGCCTTGTTGTATGAAAAAAAACAATGAAATATAAGTCTAAATGTATGTTTCGATTTAGGGTTCCTTATCTTGCAGAAAATACCTGTAAAATTGAGTAATTGGAACCCCTAGAATGACGAACTTGCATAATTTATGTTGAAATACATGATTAGACTAGGATATTGTTGAAAATGGAAAAAATGTGGGCTTCCAATCGAAGCATGTCTTAGAGTTGGCACAAATCCCATCTACGAGACCCCATCTAGGGGCCATAGGTCAATCTACAGATCGTAGATCAGGTCTGTGGTTAGTGGCACATTAGAATTTCACCAAGTATTGAACCACAAAAGTGGACTACGGGCCGTAGATCAATCTATGGACCATTCTGCACATCTGTGGTTCCCATCAAGGACCAACTTTTTGGGACCTCTGATCTACAGAGGAGATTCACGGATCATAGGTTAGTCTACAAATGGTAGATGCCCACCGTAGGTTTCCACTGAAGCCACTCTCTGATTTTTTTTTCTGTTATTAGTTATTGTTCGTTCTTAGTTCTAAAATCTTTTTGAGTGTGTTATGAGTTTATTTTGGTACTAATTAGACATCCACAAGTACCATGGAACCTAAGAATCAAGTGACCAACTCGAAAAGGGGTAAATCAAAATATGTGGCGCCTACTTTTAGGCTGATTGATAACGACACGAACGCGGAAAAGGATTTAGCATATGTTCCACCAGCCAAGAGGACATCTCCTACTGCACCATGGGCTACCCGGAATACATCCTAGCAAATGTTCATCAACGTAGTCACTATCTCCCAGTCTAATGAGGAGAACACACTAATCGGGTCACTGGCTGGTTCTGCTTTTGATTCTGAGACTGGTTCTATTTCTGGCTCAGAGTCTGGCTCTGTTTGTCTCTGAGCCCGCCTATGCTTCTGGCTGCGGTTCTGGATCCGCCACGGATTCAGTTCACATGGCCAAGCTGCCTCTTCTGAAAAGGCCACTAGTTCAGGAGAAGTCCCGATGCCACGAAACTACGACCCTGATCTAGTGGCTGAAGAGCCAAACAGATGGTGTGTTGAGGGCCAATGACAAATTTATTGGGATGCCAAGATGAAAAATGACAAAGAGAAGATGGCCCGACTTATTACAAAGAAGCGTAGAGTCCTCACTGGGAGCCTACCCACCATACCAAAAATCCACCGGCTCTTTCAACGTCACGTGTTCGAGTGGATGGCTCAAGACCCAGGAACCTATAGTGAGGCGATTGTGAGGGAGTTCTATGTTTCCTATGTGGCTACTCTTCAGGGTTCTATCTATAAGAATGCCAAACCCACTGCCCAGGCACCTCTCACAGATACACTAGTGCGCATATTTTCTGTAGAAATCTCTAAGACCACCATCCGCCGGTTCCTCTATGGTTCTGGTCTTGATCAGTCTTCGGCACTCAACATAGATGAATTTGACTACAGATGGGACACTGTATGGGGCAGAGAGTTCCAGTGGAGCGTCGAGAAAAGAGAGACTTTATTACACTGGCTGGCTAGCCAAATTGCTACTAACGAAGAGCTAGTCGAGTGGGTCACTACTCCGTGCTGAGCATCAATAAGGCCACTCCCACATTGTGGCTAAATTTTTCTGGCAATTGGTTCGCAATCGGATATCTCCAACGGAGGCTGACAATGCACAAACTTGGGATCGTGTGGTTAAGGTAGTTGCATTGGTTGCGACTTTCGAGATCAATTTTGCCCACATGATCATTGCGAAGATACATGAGAGGGATTTCAAAGCCTCCACCGCTTATCCTTTTCCTTGTCTCATTTTACAGTTATGTAGGGACTCTGGAGTGCTGATTTGGCATTGTGACAAGTTAATCCGGCCTATGGGGACACTGGATATAGGCCTCATTCGGGATGAGGAAAATATGGCGGCACCACGCAGAGAGCAGCAGGTTAATGTGCCACCCATGGGAGAAGACTTAGTAGATGTTATTGAGGAGATGCAAGGTGATGATCCTACCCCTCTAGCCCACAGTGATGATATCCCGGCCTCTGTATCTCAGGCCGTGAGTCGGGCTCCTAGCTCATCCAGATCGACCTAGCCTTTAGGAGCTGATGTTGTACCATTGGCTAGGGTTTAGAAATTAGATTCTCAGATGGCCACGCTACTCCACCATATCCGGCCATGGATTCAAAAGTCGATAGCAGAGTCCAAGGCCATAATGGAGTGAAGGATGGAGAGCATGATGGAACAGAAGGTCCATGCCGTTAATAAGCACCTCAATGCCTTTGAATTGAGAGTTCTCAAGCGACCGGCCCCTACCACAGATCTCTCCTCTTTCCGAACTGAGTAAGCCAGTCTCCGGGCCGACGTTGATTCCAATCTTGCAACACTTGTAGTTGAGCCATAGGCTGCACCTACTGTTTTGTTTGACGATACTGTCATTGATGCATTATTTAGTTGGGACACAGAGGAGCTGCCCGATCCCACATGTGACCAAGGTAAGAGGCACCGATCTAGACACACATCTGAGGCCACTGAGGATGAATGAGCAAAGAAGAGGGAGCACAAGCAAGAGAAGCAGTCTAAGAGGGCTTTGATATTAGATGAGCAGTTGTTCTAGGAAAGGGTTCGTGAGAGTGTTGCTGGGGCATCAAGTTCTATGCCCGTTTCGGATGTTCTGAATACTGTGGGTCAAGATTTGAGCACTACTAATGGTGTGGTTACAATGATTGATAGAACTACTGAGGGTGTTATTATTGCTGATGTGGGCACTACTGAGGCTGGCCCAATGTTGCCGTAGCGGGCTCCGGGAAACCGGACCCACCCGGTTGTTGATGGTTCGTCGGCGCTATGCGCCACAGGTTTTCGGATGTTCCGAATACTGTGGGTCAAGATTTAAGCACTACTAATGGTGTGGTTACAATGATTGATAGAACTACTGAGGGTGTTATTATTGCTGACGTGGGCACTACTGAGGCTGGCCCAATGTTGCCGTAGCGGGCTCCGGGAAACCGGATCCACCCAGTTGTTGATGGTTCGTCAGCGCTATGCGCCACAGGTTTGCTTCACCCAAATCCATTACCTTTTATTGCTTTTTGTGTGCATTGGGGACAATTGCACCTACTTTTTGTTGGGGGTGGGGTAAATGGATTGTGAGTGATAGGGTGAAGTCTGAGTAACCCAACTTATAATCCTGTCTTGGGGTTTTCTTGCCTATGTTCTTTCCCCTAAGAGACTGTTTCATTTTTGTTGAACTGGCATTTGTTAGGATTGTATGTGTAGAAGCCTGAGAAAGAATGAAGCATGATGTCAAAGCTTTTTGAAAAAAAAAAAATACCCATCCAAAATCAAGTGATATGTGCTAAAAAATTTATGCTAGAATGAGTTGATTGTGTTGGCTCTGAGTATGACATGATAATGAACCAACTTGATGGCATGACTTAAGCTAAAACTTTAACTGGGTAATATGATAATGAAAGTATGTGCGAAGAGTGTGTGAGAATAATTGATTGTTCAAACGGTTCTTGTGCCAATCTAGAGCTTGCCTAGTTAGTCCTAGTAAGACAATCTACTCTAGAGGCTAGGAAGTGATCATAGGCCCTTAGTCTGATAAGTCCACAAATTGCCTAATACAAGAATTCATCCAAATAAAATAAATGCTCCCTTTGATCCAAATGCTTTGGGCCTATATTAGACCATTTCTTTCTAAACCCCTAACTCACCTTCCCATAATCTACTATGTTGGCCCCGGTCCCTCCTTGGACATATGCACCTCTACTTAGGCCAAAAGCCTAAGTTGAGGGTGGGTAATGTAAAAAGTAACCTCAATCTTGGCCCTAATCCGACATCGGGTATTCTGCACCTCAACCAATGGAAAATCCATAAGTTGAGGGTGGTTATGAAAGGGGAAACCAAAAGAAAAATAGGCATGAAAAGAGTTTGATGTTGAAAAAGAGAAAAAGAAAAGAGAGGAAAGGATGTGACTTGTTGAAAGCTAAAGAAAAGAATAAATGCAAGAAAAAGATGAAAGTGAAAAATAAAGAGCTACAAAGTCTAAAGTCACATCCATAGTTGAAGAAAATCAAGGGAAAGAAGGTAGAACGGTAGGATGTCAAAAATAGGGCAAAAAGAGGTAGAAAGCCTAATGTAATGTCAAGGAGGGCAGAAAGTCACTAAAAAGTACCCAAATGTACCACACCTGACCCTGAGCCTACGTTACAAGCCAAGGAAGTCCTGTAGTGATCCTAGAAACTAGTTTGGAGAGTCTAAGCAGTGAAAATATGGGCAAACCTATGGTATTGAGCACTAATTGTACTTGAAGTTACTTCTGAGTATGAGTGTTGAATGAATCCTTGTACAAAAAAATAAAATCAAATTAATTGTCTGAAAAAGGATTTCGTTTGAAGTAAGGGCACTAGTTACATTATCGCAAAGTTGGTACCATGGTGATAGTAAAACATTGCATGTTATGAGTTGGTTGGTCGGTCTTTGTCATGTTTGTATCCGCACAAGTTAGCTTGTTGAGTCCGAGAGAAAATATTTGCACTAAAAAGAGAGTCGGGTTAGAGAGCCATATGATTGCTTGTGCTTGAAATGCTTGCTTCTATACGAGTGTCGTTTAGAGTCTTAGTGCGTCACTAGAGGACAAACAACGAATTTAGGTTGAAGGTGTTGATATACCATGAGTTTACGGTATTTTTAATACATTTCACTTAAGAGTTGTGTGTGTCTAGGGCCATTTTGTATTGGTTTTTATGTATTTTTATCATGTTTGCAGGAAATATGTTCTGACGTGGAAACTGAGAGACACAACTAAAGGATATGCAGAAAAGGGCATCTACAGAGTTGATCTACGGACCGTAGGTCCATTCACGCTCCGTGGATTTTGACCGTAGATGGGCAGGCAAGGTTTGAAGGAAAATCAGGGAATTCTTAACCAAGTGTGGAACCACGATTGCAAACCACAGACCATAGATCGATTTAGGGGCCGTACTGTTGTTCCTTCAAATCATTCAGAGAGGGGTTCCAGTATCTGATTTTGAAGATTCTAAGTATAGAGCTACAGAGGAGGATCCACGGACTGTAGATCAATCCACGGTCCGTACTATGGATCCATTGATTGATTCAGAAAAGTGGAGATTTTGAAGATTGGAAAATTGCCTAAGTCCTGAACCACGGAAGGGACCTACGAACCGTAGGTCTATCCATGGTCCGTAGGTCAGTTTAGTGGATCGAAGACGCGTCCTAAAACATTATTTCTTTACTTGATAACTATTGCTTATGCTTTTATAGGGAGGTGTAATTTGAGTGTATCATTACCCTAATAGGAATACTACATATGTGGTATAGGCAATATCGGGTATGGTTCGACAATTGAGAGTGAAATTGTTAAAGGAAATACTAGATAATGAACATTGTAAATTTGGAAACTATAGTTAGTAAAGTTGTCATAACATGTATGGATTTCTTATCAAATTATGGGAATGATGTTATGCCAATTGAGGTCAGAATTTCTATTGCAGTTTTATAGATATACTGTATATCAAAGAGGGTCATGATACGACTACTACAATGGTACCGATGTTTACTTGGTTAGAGTTATTGAGTCATGTTATCGACCTAATTTATGAAAGAAGGCATATCTCCTGAGCTAGAAATGAAATGGATTTGGTAATGGTTTGTAACTATTCAATAGATAGAAATGTGAAGGCTATCTAGGTATAATTTTCTCGGTTGGTAGGATCTGTTCTAGTGGTGGATCTAACAAACTTTCAAGATATTGTACCTGCGGTATATGAAAATTAATACATCCATTCACAAATTGTATATTGAGATTCAGTGTTGCATCCATATTTGGGAAGTCGACTAGTATGTTAATACGAGCGATTAGGTTAAGCATTATTCATAAGGAAGATCTTAGTGTTGAATCTTTGGTACGATATTAATGTGTTAGCTTGTGAAGCGTATCCCGGGTATTCTAAAAGAAGACTAGTGATTTTATCGTAAGCTCCAAGGGAATGGATCAATATCAAAATGAAAGCCTACAGGTAAAGAAATTTCCAATTAGTATACTTGTATGAAGGCAATTAAGGATTTTACAAAAAAAAGTGTGCATATAAAATTGAGTGAGTCCTTTTAATTTTATTAGTATAGCTGAGTTTGAGGTGTCATTGATGACAAGGTTTATTTCGTGGTTATGAAAAGGGCTAACCGATCATGATGGTAATGAGAGTTTGTAATGAATTATGATTGGAATGCAACTATATGATAAGGTTTGTTTGTTAAAAGCATTTTGTGTGGTAATGATGAATTTTGGGTATCTAAGGTTATGGTTTGCTACTATTTGGTAAGTAGCATGGTTTGATGGAAAGTTGTATGAGGTGTTTGGATACTACTCAAATAGAATTGAAAAGAAGCTAGAGCCATAATGGAATGAATTAGTTGGAGGTAGTGTATCCTTCGGAAGGAGGTGAGAGCAAGAATAATTATTTTGATTGCAAGGGTTAAGGATGTATCTTATGGAATTTTGGAATTGGGCTTAGAGACAAGTGATTTTCATCTGTTTCGCTCTGGTTATGGTAATAGAGTCATGGATTCATCAGATTAGTTAAAAACTGTGAGATAAATTATTTTGTATTTTGGAGTTTGGTAACCGATTTAGTGAATGGAATAAAAGTCAAGTATATTGAAGATTTCAAGGTGTTTTGAATTTATGTCATAGTAAGATAATAAGCAAGATTTTATGGAGTTGACTTTGGGCAATTCAATAGCTCTATCTCAATGGGAAGGTATTACCCAATTTTAAATTAGTGCTATTAGTCTTGGGTGTGATTCATATTCATCATGGAATGGTTAATTGGAAAGAGAGGGAGTCATAAATTGAAATTTTAATAGGCGATAATGTATTTTCTAAGAAGACTTTGATAATAGTGATGGCTTGCGAGTAAGGTAAATGACCGGTGTGGTTATGATGTTTTGTTAGTATTAGGTGTTTTGGCTTTAGTGGAGTACTATGAGAAGTATGTGAGGTTTTTTAAATGGAAAATTTGTACGATTGTACTAAGGTCTAGACTAGTTTAATATAGGGGGGCTAAAAATCAAGGAGATGGAATTAGATGAACGAAAATGTTTGATATGGACATTATGGAATAGGTAACTAGTGTTACTCGACCTTGGTTCTGTATATTCTTAGGCGAACACCTACTTTGTTTAGGATATGATTTTGATTGTGACTAGTTGTCTATGCCCACACATATTTTCACTTTTGTGGGTGGATCCCTAGTGGTGGATCGTGTGTACCGATCCTGCGACGTACTCTTTGTAGGATTGGATGCTTGGGCAGACTTAATTATTTTAGATATGATATATTTTGTGTTGTCTTGGAAAAGTTGAAGTTTCAAGTGGTTTTGTATGGACCACCTTGCTTATGACAATTTATAGAAGAGCTACCATGGGTATTTATAGTTGTCCGACAATTTTAGTATTCATCTAGTCGTTGAGATCACGTTCTAGCTATGTGTGGTTGAATGTGAAGATCATTGGATATAGTTTTGTTGTTGTTAAGGTTTTTCTACAATCGTAACTACCGATATAGCATTTTTGATAGTAATTTTACATGTTTTGTATAATTAGGTGTACCGCTTGTTGGGTAGTTACATGTTCTTATTCTTTTTGGGTGAGATTAGTTGAATTCTCCATTCATGAGTACATGATGTCTAAAGATCATATTTGTATCATTTACGCTCGTGAAAATATTGTGTTGTGAAAAGGAAATCTTGATAACATCTGTGTGAATTATGAGTTTTTGGTGGTTGGTTAAAGTTCACTTCTGGTTTTAACTGGTATTGATTAAGAATGTTATCTTGGTTATGTGAGAAAAGATTCGTCATGATGGTTGTGTTAAGGTCTAATGGGTTTCTGTTTACATTGAATTAAAGGGTTAGTCTGTGACTTGATAATCACTCCTGATTTGTGGATCTATCAAATTTTGATTTGAAAGTTTAGTTCTTAGTAGTTGTTCATGATGAAATGGTTTTAAAGAGGCGCTCATATAGAGATATGAGCACCGACTGGTAGGTCATAACTTAGACTTTTTGTAACGTCGGTTATTCTTCCAGCTCCATCCTTATGTTCGAGGACGAACATGGGTTTTAGTGGTGGATAATGTAATGACCCGGAAAATTATTTTTGGAAATTTTTGAGCTATTTGTTAAATTATGATTGCTTAGTTTACAGGTGATTTTAAATAATTAATTTTAGTTGATGGCTAATGGGTTAAGTCAATAATTTATTTAAAACCCTACATTATTTGACCCATATATTGACATAAGTTAGTAGAGTTTAATATTTATAAATCATAAATTTTACAAGGGAAAAATAATAGCCTCTTAGCAAAAGGACTTACCGTGCGCCGACCACCAGAAGAGAAGACAGCATAACGACTTCATGTTATACCTAAGCCTGTGCAATTCTGAATAGAGAATATATTAGTATTATATTGTGGGTTTGAAAGTAATTGAAATTTTGGCTTGTGAAAAAATAGATAATATATTAGTATTATATTTTTGCTTTGAAAGAGATTGAAATGTTTGGGTTGTGAAAGAAAGGATAATATATTCGATTTCTTTTTCTGATTTGAATAGCAGTGTGGTCTCTTTTAGACCAATTTTTGGTGGCGAATTGGCATAATAATTGGCCAAGTAATTGATAGACATAAATAGCATAATGATGATCTAATAATTGGGAATTATTAGATCGAATTGGATTTGTAAAAATATAAATAATAATGTTCTGTCAGATGTTCGTTCAAGTTTTAACATATTGAGTCAAGTCATTCAATATTGGAGGTATTGTATTACAAAAAAAAACGAAAATTCATTAGAGTGATATTTTTTGAGCAATTAAGACTTGATCCTAGGCTTGAAATTTGAGAAAAATTAGAGTTGAAATATTATTTGGTATCACTAATAGAAACTTGATTATAGATTTAACTGAGTTTTGGGGTCTAGGCTAAACCTATAGTAAAATGGGTGTTGTTAGTTTTGAAATCTTATTGTGATTATGTAGTTGAATAGATTGCATTGATTTGGAAGCTCAACGAAAGGGGAAGCCTCAACTCCTAGAGTGAATTGTTGATTAATCGAGGCAAGGGGATTTCTAAACCCTTATTAAGTGTATAGAATCGTGTATCTCCTTGTGGTATGTGTTGGGGAGTAATGGGACATGGTAATGGGTTGGTTTGTCCTTATTGAATAATTCTAATGATGAGAAAGGGGTAATAAAAGGCAATGTGATTCACTGTTGGTGTGTGATGTGTTGAGAATGGTTTGAAAGGCATATTGATTCATTGTTGATGTTGTATCACGATTGTGTTGTTGTGAATTGTGCATTATTATAAAAATGGCCATCTCCTCATTATTTATGTGACCGTGTGATTTGCATTGTTCTGATACATGGTTGTGACAAGTGTTTTGGGAATTGCGAAAAATACGAAATTAAAGAGGATGTACCATTTCGAGGGACGTGTTGTAAGCTGCGACATATACTATATTTTGAGGGTCGTGTTGCATGCCGCGACGTATTCTATTATTGAGGGACGTGTCGCGTGACGCGATGAAAACTATATATCGAGGGTCTTGTCGTACACCACGACGGATGCATGGACGAATATGTTCCCCATGGGTCCCGGACTGAGTTACAGCGGGTTATGTATGACTAGGTCAAACATGCATCAATATAGTTGACATTGCATTCCATTGCATTGCATATCTTTATCATTAATGAACTTGATATTTTGTTTTGTTGATCTTGTGAGTGCCTTTCTGTGGAGGTTGTGAATGATGAATATTGAGCTTGTTGTTCAGGATATGTAATTGTTAAAATGTTGTTGTTGAGTTATGTGCTATGTAAATTGTGAACGGTTAGGTTTGGCCGATTTTATGCAGGTTGTAGTTGTGGAGGTTCAGTTAGGGTGTAAGGATTACCCGTATTCTATCCAAATAGCTTGTGTTTAGAAGTTTACTTGTTGAGTACCGTGTGGTTTGGTACTCATCCCCTGTTTCTACATTTTTGTAGGTTACTATCCCCAAACCTTCGTGATACTTTATATTTTCTTCTTGTTTGAGGCTTCCCATGGAGATTTGTGACGTAGCTATTTGTCATCTCAATAGACCTATCTACTCCTATTTATGATCTTATTCTATTTTAGAGACAACATCATATGAGACTTATATTTTATTTCAATTCTAGTGTAATACATTAAAGGCTTGTGCACGTGACAACCAGGTTTCGGGGTATATTTAAGTCGTTTATGAATTTCCGCATTACATTAAAGTATTAGACTTTTATTTATAGTTTATATTTGCACTTTGTTGTATTATTTGGGTTTTAGGCTGACTTGTGTTGGTGGGATAAGACGAGTGCCATCACAATCCTTTTTGGGTCTTGACACTATTATTCTTTTCATATTCACAACTCATCCTTGGCCTATTAGTATCACACACAATTATTGGTCTTGCTCATCGGACACCCCTTTTATTTCAACAACAACACAATTGATACAAATTATTCATCTCTTTTCTTTATTTATTTTTCTCTCTTTTTTGTTAAATGGAGGAGTCCCATATTTTTCTTCACCACATGTTCCCAAGGACGTATTTCACGAACTTTTTACTCGGTTTCTTTCCTCATTCATACAACAGCCCCAACTTTGGCATAAGTTGGCTATTCCAACAAACCAATGCTTCCGAACGTTGTAGGTCATTAGGAAACGACAATTTCAACAACCGATTTAAGCATTTGTGATCCTGTTTCATCCAAAGAAAAGGTTTGGGCCAAATGGTGCCAAGCTAGATTCACACACTCACAATGCAGTCACACACATGTATAGCCTTTAGGTTCTCTGTCAAAATTCATGGCTAAGATCATTTCTTTCATTCACCAATGCTAGCAAACTCAATATGTAGAGAAAGTTCTAGGTTTCATCATACACACTTTTCAAGTAAACCACACAACAGGTGTAATCCAAACACAAGCATTGATCACAACACTACAAGTTAAGCTCGCGTGCAACGTTCATTGCAAGACTCACACTTGATATTCTACTAGTCACAATGAGATACTAACAGCTCATAGAAGACTAATACAACTCAAATTAGTTTGCTGGACCCAAACAAACATGTCTTTCATCAAGAGCACTATTCAAGTCAACAATATTGATCACAACCTACATTCTAATGTACAAGGGAACACTAACCAACAATCAATTTTAAGCAATTAAGAGAGAGGCCAATAAATCAAAACCAAAACATCATTATACTACCAAATCAAAATGAGGAAGTTCCAAATGAATATAAAAACCTATCCCAAAATGCAAAAATACTACCAAAAGGGTAGGTAGCTAGGTACCTTTACCTGACCGAAAAGAATCTAGCAGTGTCCTCAATGTAAAACAAAAAAAATTGAAAGTACTAACTAAAAATAAAATAGAGTGAGGGTAAATATCCCCTTGTCGGTCTGAGGCAGAGGAGAACTATGGCTCACTGGTGTGGCCTCCACCTAGGCATCAGTGCCCTGCTAAACTTCAACTCTAGCAGACTATGCAACGACCTCTTCTATGGGCTTAGAACCACAAGAACCAATCATGGAAATTTCGTGAAGCGATGCCTCTGTGGTCAACTGTAGCATATCACCCTCGAGTACCTCTGCATCCTCATACACATCATTATCACGATCAACTAAGTCGTCTTCATCAATCTTGGAGTTTCGGGATTAGCATCATCTCCGGTCACAACAACTAGAGGGAACTCATAGCTAGCACGGCCCACCTGCCCGATATTATCAATTGAAGGAAATTTAGAACTAGTGGCCTCGGGGATATCCACACCGGCCCACAACATTGATATGTCGGAGGACTTAAATTCATCAGCATCACGATGCAACCTAGCAGTATCAGTCATTAGGGTTCTCAAAACAACGGGTCTTCTCTTCGTCTCCTCACACACCTAAGCCCGAGTGGTAGGGGCATCCAAAGCTTTTCCATGGGCAGTGATCAACTCATGATCTGCCCTCAATTCTTCCCGAATGGGGGTAAGGACAACAATAATGGCATGATCAATCATAGAGGGGACAATGACTTCTACCCTTGAAGCTCTCACAAAGGTTTCCCATTTTGTACATCAAGGCCTGAGTCAAAGGGGAAAGGGAAGTGGGACCAACAACAATAGAGGTAGGAGGGGTACGTGTACCTGATGGCTCGGCTACGGGGGTAGGAGGTGTAGGACTAGCCTCCATGGACTCAACATCTACTACCGAGAAAGTGTAACCTTAAGCTTTCTTCTTCTTCCCCACCTCATGTGTAAAGTACTCCGCTTGGATCCTATAAATATTACAAGACGAGGGTGGAGTGCCCCTAGAAAATCAATGGGGGCTATAGAACTAGCCTTCTTCTTCCCTTTTGCATCAACTTTGGATATGCTTCGTACAATTCCCAAACCCACGTAGGAAAATTGGGGGGTCGAGGCTTTGTGAATTGCTAGAATTTGTGATTCTGTAGCGTCTCCCAAACAGTCGCATACCTATCCACTACTCCATTTGTGGATAACATCTTCTCCTTAGTTATGGTCCGTAACCCATTAGTAGCGGAACTGGTAGTTGAGGAATTCATGAAAGTGGTAATGTGGTAGGTGGTAGTGTGGTAGGTGAGTATTTTATTTTAAAGATTTTATTATAATATTCTTTTGCTAAGTGTCTTAATCTTGATATCTTTTTA
>JAJOOH010028778.1:0-15927 GCA_029582605.1 Solanum gracilifrons
CCCCCCCCCCCCCCCCCCCCCCCCCCCCCCCCCCCCCCCCCCCCCCCCCCCCCCCCCTGCAAGAAAGTATCAACAAAAAGGAGGATAGGTGACTAAAAACAACACGCTACCTTATGGATGTGGACTATGGAGGACTATCTCAGAAGGATGGGAAGCTTACAGTGGCATCATTATATCAAGGTGTTGGAAGTAGAGTTAATTTTTGGGGCAACAGGTTGTGCGGAGAGAGCACATTGTGGATTTCCTTCCCAACTTATATAAAATCTCAAGACAGAAAGAAGAATGTGCAACAGATTCTGAGGACACAAGGAGGAGGAGTTCTGCAGGACATGATATTTAGAAGGAATTTACTAGGAAGTTGATGAATTCCATGATTGGGGTGAGGAGAGCTAGAGTGTTTTCATTAATGTCATACTACCACAAGTTTTGGTAAGAGGAAAGTCTGGCTTTCCGCATACATTGATTTGGATTCTAACGCACCCAGAAAGAGACAGATGTGCTTCTTCGCTTGATTGGCAGCAACGGAAAATTATTTGACAGATGAGAATTTGACAGAGGATGATTACATATGTAAATTGGTACTTTATCATCAGCAGCAGAAGAAGAAGAAGAAAAACGTACCTGCTGAGGTCGCGAAGCAGAGGACTGAAGAAGAAGAAGAGAGGCGCTGAAGTCGCGAAGCTGAAGATCGCAAAGTTGAACTGGAGAGAAAAAGGGAGAAGAGAGCCGTGTTTGTCCAAAATAACAAATAAACCCTAATATTGCCTTTTAATTATCAAATCAGATCTTTTTTCTTAAAAAAAAAGAAGAAGAAAAGCGATGCCTCTGTTGCCTCGCTTCGTCGCCATGTGCCTTTTCAAGATCACCTCGCTAGTAATGTCCAAAACACCAAATAAAGCCTAATATTGCCTTTTTATTATTAAAGCAAGTCTGTTTTAAGAAAAAAAAAGTGATGCCTCTGATGCCTCGCTAGTAATAGGCGATAAGGCCTTGCCTCTTGCCAAAGGCGATAAGGTGAGCTTGCCTTTCACAACCCTGGTATGATATGTGCCCCTTCGGCATCACATGAGTTTTGTTTTAGGAGAGAGAGTTTTGAGATAAAGAAAATGAATGTGTCTTGGTAAAAGAAAATATGACTTTTTGCATTTAGGGAATATCCTCTTATTCTTGGTGTTTGGTGCACTGATAAGGTTCTTGTTTATAGAGCAGATTGTTGTCATTTGTAGAGAACCATATTTTGTGTAGGCTCTTTATGTATACTACTTTAATGGAGCTTCTCCAAATTATCAAATGTTTTGGCTTCTTAAAGGTTTTGACAATACTCACAGACAACCTAAAATGGAAAAGAAGGATTAGGCATGAAGTTTAAACTACAGTTTTTAAATGTACCTTAAATTTGTTTAAAGTATGTAAGACCTTTTGACACTTGAGCTAAATAAGCTTAAAATAAATTAAGGAGTGTTAGTATCATGTAACGTCGTATAAGAACATGTTCGTAAGGCAAGATGAAAAATATGAATATTAAGAGCCTGCTTCGCCCATGAATACTATCCCCAGTATTTGAAAATACTGAAGTTCAGTATTCATGTGATGTCCCATATTAACACATCCAGTAAGGCAAATTGACAATGTGAAAAATTTAATAGCCTGTTTCGGCATGCGTATTATCTTGAGTTATGAATTAATCCTATCCAATTTAGCTTGAAAGATTAATCAAACTAACTCTCGAGAAGCGAAACATGACAACTAATTTGAGACCTGATGCATTTTACTTGGATCTTATGCCAAAAATAGATTTTTTTTCCCCAAGATAAATTTATCATTTTTTTTATCGTTAGGGATGGCCCAGTGGTTTGAGCTTGAGACTTCCATGTTGGAGGTCTCAAGTTCGAAACCCCTTGCCAACAAAAGCAAGGGGTTTGCCTTCTAGGTTGCGCTCGTCGCACCAAGCTTGCCTGGTGCAGATTAACCCTCTTGTGTGGTTTGCGAGCTATTGCAGAGGAGCGGGGGTTTTACCTCCCTTGTCATAAAAAAAATTATAATTTTTTTCCTATACTATTCTTTTTCCTTTTTAATTTTTTTCCACTCCCTCCTGCATGACTTGAACCCTCAAACCTACTTATTCATGGTGGAGGTGCTCAACCACTTGAACAAGCCTCACTTGTCCCAATATTATCCTCATCTTCAAAGGGTTAATTTAGTAAAATAAACCCTAAAAAATAGTTTCTTGATGGAAGTGTCAAAGTAAACATGGCCAAGTAACAAAAAGAGGATTTCTTCTCATCTGTTCATGCTCAGCCTAGGTGGATTGAGTTACCTATTGTGGGTGGGAGGTAGCATCATACCGTAGAATTAATCGAGGTGCACAAAAACTGACAGTCATCATCATAAAAAAGAAAAAATAACAGAACATGGGCGAAGTAAAACGAAGTATAGCTGTATATGGTAAGTGTTAAACAAGTAAATATAGAGAAATAACAAAATTACCGCCACCGGAACCGGAGAAGCGACGGAGCTCAGCATTGCCATGAGCGAAAGAGCAAGTCTGACGATGACAACGACCTCTCTGATAAAGCATGCATAATTTCGTTTTATACAGCTTCCTTTCCACCATCATCGATTTTGTATACAAATTATTGGGATTGGGATTGGGATTTGTATTTGCAGCAGAGAAATTCTCAGCTCACAAGAAAACGGATCGATACAACCGAGAAAAATCCAGAGTTCTCAGAAAACCTAATTTTGGATACCGCCTCAATAGTTTACAGATGGCTATAGATGGATACTACCACTTTATGTAGTGTGTTATTTTTTTCTAAATAAAATACCTTTTATTTTCATTGGTCTTCAATATTTGCATCGGTCCGATTAAATTAAAATTCACGAAATAAAACATTTTATAACTTTATTTAGTGCTAATGATCGAACACAATCTTTTGTTTAAAGAAAAAGGATTAAAAATATTCTAAAATGTCCTTCGGTGAATTATTTATTTTCTATCTCATCACGTGTATTAAATAATTAAAATTTTAACGTATAAATTTGATACGTTATTTTCTATCTCATTACGCATATCAAATGATCCAAAGTTATAACGTGCAAATTCAATGTATTATCATTTTCTATCTCATTATGCGTGCTGAACGATTCAAGTTATGATGTGTAAATTTAATATCTCATCACGCATATCAAACGATCCTAGTCGTAACATACGGAACTTAGCAATAAAGTAATGTATGAGAAAGCAAACAATTAGAGTCACACCATCTTGCCACGTGTCATGATCTGTTGTGTCCAAAGCAAGGTATATAAAAACAGTAAAATAAAAACGGTTACATCTTAAAATCTTCATGCTCCGTCGATTGACTCGCCAACTCACCTTTCTCAACTCGGCCGAGTCGAACCGGTTCAACTCATTCACCGGCTCACCGCACCGTCGTCATTTCCCGGTCAAATCTCTCCCCGTTAATATTCCGTCGTAAGTCCTACGTTTTCATCGATCTGCGTGAAGTGCAAATCGTCCTCCTCCTACTCGGCGGTCACCGGGAGGCGTATGCCGGTGGAGATGAGTTCTAGTCCGATGACGGCGTCGGTGGTGGAGGATTTTGTTCACGTTGATGGAGAAGTTTCTAATTTGAATTCGGAAGGCTCGGAAGCGAGTGTTGTGGAGGAGCAAGGAATCGAAGAGGTAATTTCGGCGAATGTGGAAGGTGAAGGCGAAGGATATGAAAGGAAAGTTTTGCCGGAGGAATTGTCGAGGAGTGTAATGATGCTAACTTGTGATTCTTCTGCCAATGGAGGCATTTGCGATGTGTATGTTGTTGGCACTGCTCACGTTTCTTCGGTAAATTTACTGTTCTTTAATTGCATTTTAGTATTCACACTTAAAAGTACTTTTTATGCATAAGGCTTCTTAAGATTAGTATTTAATTTTAGTATAATCCAGCCTCCCAGTAGCAGAGATGGAATTAGTAGATCATCAATAACAGTTTGCTGAAATGATGCTCTAACAACATAGGATTATTATTAGATATCTTGTGACCATTGCTGATGAGATATTGTTTAGTCTTATATTTGACTCAACATCAGCTGGTGACGAATAGGATGGACACTTCTTGAAGTTAAGATGTTAAATAACAGTAGAAGACGACATAAGGCAATAGTTCCCATGCTTCATCATATAAACTAAGCGTGTATGAATATGTACTTTCTTTATTTTCATACCTTGTCTTTCTTATTTTCTCCTTTATCTTGCTTAGATTGATAAAGTTTGAAGCTTTATATGTGACCTATATATATAATAATATAAATATTGACCTTTAATCCAGTTAATTGTTCATATTAAAGAAACTGATGATGTAATACAGATTGAGTTATAAAGGTTGTATAATCATCTTAACTTAACTATGCATGGTTACAGGAATCCTGCCAAGAAGTTGAAGCAGTAATCAATTTCTTGAAACCAGAGGTCGTACTTCTAACAATCACCTGTGGTGCATGCTATATTTTTCTCTTTTTTATGTGTTGAATGTCAGTCTGATTTATACTGGATTGTTGATGACAGGTTGTCTTCTTGGAGTTATGCTCAGGTCGGGTGGGTATACTTACACCTCAGAATTTAAAGGTCAGTCTTTCTATTGGCAGGCTCTCTTTTTATCACTCCATAATTCATGCCGTTTGCAGAGAGCATTGGAAACAGTTAGTTTTTTTGTTTAGGAGAATATCCAGCATTTTGGCAACTATTGTTTAGATATAAGTATAGAATTGTTTCCTGACTGGTCTAAGGAGTCCTTTGAGGAAAAAGGATCAAGTTTCAGAGTTGATGTACATCTGTATTCCATGGCGTACGCAGTATTTCTCGCAAGCAGTGTCGACATTAAAGAAGTGAAAAAATGAATACTACAGTGACATCATATTTTAGAAAACTAAGTTCCAGATATATTACAAAGTAAAATATAAATTCAAATGAACCGTAGATGAATTTGATTATATAGAATCCAATCCCCCCCAAGAAAAATTGATAAATGTTTTCTACAAATTCCAACTAAAAAGGGGATATAAAAAGAACTTACAATTAAAAGAGCAGCACGCAACACATTTAATCTTCAAAAACTGCAAAGCAACTGTAATCTCCAAATATTACAAATTGTAAAATGAAAACTTTTTTTCAATTGTTTCTTGGTATACGAGCATGAAAGAATCCGCCTTTTCTTCTCAAACAAGAGAGGTTGAAAGAAAGTTTAGAAAGCCAGCTAGAAGCTCAAGTGGATCTCAAATAAATGAATAAGTTTTTCAAACTTAGAATTTTAAGGTGTTCGAGTAATCTAATTTCACAACAATATTAAAGCATTTATTGATTGCTAGTCAAACTTGCACTTAAATACTATGTGAGCAGATTTTTAAATTCAATGAAGTTGGCTAGTTGTATTAGTTTCTCCATTTTAAGCACGGCGTTGAGGGTTCAAGCCAAGGGTCGAACACGTAACCTCAAGTAAAACATTGAAGCTTCTTACCAGTATGCTACTGAAGGTGTTCTGTCAAGCAGTGTCATGTCTTTAGTATTTACTCCATACTTTCTTTTGCATCATAATATATATATACAAATTTAAAAATTTCCTGACCAAGCGGTGTCGGATGACACCCCTTGGATTCACGTGCCTCTGCCCCTGTATGCATTCTTTCAATGTTGTAATGGAGGATTATGATTTGATTTCTGAATCCTTGTTGCTTCTTTGGTGCTTTCATGCAACCTTATAATAGGAGGTTATTCCTATGCTCTTCCTTCTCCTCCTTCCCTCATCTTTGGGAGGTGAAGGGGTGACTGGAGATGGTAGACTGCAGGTGGGAAAGGACGGAGTGTACTTTAGCTTGAAATATTTCTTTTCCTCTTATTTTATAATGAAAAAAATCAAAAGAAGGATTTTTTTGCTAAAAACTAATAGTTGAAACTAATAATGTGCAACGACAGAGTGAGGTATATGTCAGGGGGATAAAAAATGTGATTTCTCCTCTAATTTAAAATCAGGTACTTTGAAGCATTCCCATGGTTGTGGTAGGACAAAATGTGGTGTTTCTTGGATTCTCCACTGATGATCCATGCAGTTTACATGGAGAGTTGTAGGTCCTCTAATCTAGTTTTGTTTTTCTTCTTTTGAGAAACATGAGGTTACTGATAATGGCTGATCAAATTCATAGCTAGGATAGGTAGTTATGGTTTTCCTAGCCTAGTTTTAGTTTTTCCGAACCAGTGTTTTGGACGGCAAAAGGCGACAAGGGTCTGGCTCGCCTTTTTGAAGTGGCACCAATTAATACCAAAAAATTAAAATATTTAATTGCATATATAAATAATCAAAATCTCAATAGCACTAACATATTAGCAAATATTTCAATTTAAAAACTTTAAATAGATAGTACATACTAAAAGTCTAGAACTTGAATGTGAAAAAAACAGAACAAAAGTCAAATCATTGAGGAGAAAAACAGCGGTAGAAGTAACTCTGAAGTATGAAGAAGCAAAAGGAAAAAGAAACAAAGGAAGAAGAAATTTGGAGAAGAAAAGAAAAAGAAATACGTATTGGTTGGACTTTGGGGTCGCCGGAAAAGTCTAGTCAAGTCTACTGGTTGGAGTCGCAGTCGCAGTTTAAGAGTGCAACTGGGAAAATTTGGAAAGGAACCCCTAAAATTACCTTTTAACTTTTAAATCCCTAAACTTGTCGCCTTTTTTTTTAAAGAAAATACAAAAGGCGATGCCTTAGCCTTTCTCGCCATGACATCGCCTTTTGAAGGTCGCCTCACCACAAAGCTAATAGGCGATGAAGGGTCACCTCGCCTCTCGCTGTTGGCGACGAGGCGATCACCTTTCACAACAGTGTTACAAACAAATTAAGGTTTTTAATAATGTCTGCTTGAATTCCTTGGATGACAGAGGTTTGACATTCTTTTGGGTATTGAACTTTGGGAACTCGTTTAATTAGATTGAATTTCAAGCTATATGAATCTCCAGGTTTTTCTCTTATAATTGCTTGATAATTGGAATGAAATTCTGCAGGATTGGCTTTTGGGTTCCATTTGGTCAGGCTTGAGCTTATTTTGGCTGGTGTTTTTTGCACTATGTGTACTTATTTTACTATCTTGAGTTTTGCATCCTACCTAAGGAAGACAACTACATTAGATGTCTCCTCTCTCCCCAACCCCCCAACAGAAGAGGAACTTTCAGCAGTGAGGAGGCATGCTCCTTATTTTCCTGTCATTATTGTTAACTTCTATGGATTCATCAAATTTGAAGCACATGCATACATATGTAGATATCATCTATTTGTGTCAAACTGGTGTCATTTGTGACTGTCTCACTTTAGTATTTCGTATGCAGATGTTAAGTCACCACTCTTCTCTTACCTTTACGTTTTGCAATTCGAATTCATTTATTGGAAGTCTTAAATTAAAATTACTAAGGCATATCAAGAGATTAACATGTTCCAGTGGACTGGCCATGAGAAAAATCCAGATTCAATCAAGGGTGTATCTGATGTGTATGTTAATATATGTCAACTCGGTCATGGACATAGATGAAAAGTGAAATGACCTTTTGATATAGGCTATACCAGAGAACTGTATTCTCTCTCTCTCTCTCTCTTTCTTTTGTGCATATGTTTTTTTGGCATCATGGTATTAATGTCTTTATTTTCTAAGCGAACATATTAATTACACCTATTTTTTTCTTTCTATGTTATAGAATCAGATAAGTATATTCTGATATTCTGTCCTTGATTGATTTATCATTCAATTCGAGTATTTTCATTTGCTGGTGTTCGTATCATTTAGTTTTGATTTTTGTTTTGATGAAAAATGTAATGGTGGATCCATTTTCTCCTCTTTAGGTTTAATATCTAACATACCCGACTCTGATATGGCCAGGTACCAACAATGGGAGAAATGGTGGAGATGTGGAAGAAAAATCAAAATCCGTTTGGGATACTCTACAGCTGGTTTCTTGCCAAGGCATGATCATAATCTCAAAAGTTGTCCTTACAGTTCGGAAGTGATATGTTACTCCTTAACATTAGTGCTGTGGAATGCTGATCACTCATTGAATTTACATTGCATTTTAGGTTGCTACCAAGCTTGAGGTTTTTCCCGGGGCGGAGTTTCGTGTGGCATATGAAGAAGCAATGAAGTACGGTGGTAAAGTGATTCTTGGTGACCGTCCCGTGCAAGTAAGACATTTTCACTCATTCCGTTATTAATTGGTCTGTTTGCTTCTGTGTCTCAAAATTGATCATGTGCATCCCTGTTTTAACTGGATAATGTTTTTACATCACCACATGTCCCCTGTGATCATGGAAAAATTGAGATCGCTGTCCTGTTGTGTCCCATAAACATCAGAGTTGATAAGTATGAAGCATTCCTCTTCGTCTCTCTCCCTTCTCTCCCTTCTCTGAGATAATTACTAGAAAACATAATCATCTGTGTTATTGAATAGTTTACTCTGCTTACTGGATAAGGGCTATTAGAGAACAAACGTGTTTGATGTTCTAGAATTTCATTTCATTCCAGATGAATCAGCAAACAACAACAAGAACATGCCAGTATAATCCCACAGATGGATCAGCAAGATAAATCAAAAGTCCTCCAGATACTGCTGCACTGATCCTCTCTCTCTCTCTCTATTCTCTATCTATCTTTTTCTAATGCACTAGAGTACCACTTTCATGGAGGCTGGAGCACATCTCTATAAACATATAAGGTTTCTTATGCATGATTTATCAGCTTACAATTACACTTTCTTTGGTAGCAGATTCCACATGAAGAAAAGAAAAAAACAGTTGCATATTCAGTTATTCACTGCTGCTTTGCTTGGTATCTTTGGTTTTTCGTTTGTTTTTCAGTATAATGAATTGCTGTATCTTGTATTATGAACAGGTGACATTACGAAGAACATGGGCAAAAATGCCACTTTGGCACAAGACAAAATTGGTGTACTCTCTATTGTTCCAAGCAGTATTTTTACCGAAGCCTGAAGATCTCGTCAAAATGGTAGGTTTGTTGCATAAGATTCTATAGGATTGTCCCACTCTGCATAAAGTAATTTCATTTATGAAGAAGAATATGTTACTTATGCCAAACTATTTTTGGTGGGCAGTTGAAGGATATGGATGATGTTGACATGTTGACTCTTGTGATTCAAGAAATGAGCAAGCAGTTCCCTACTCTTATGGATACCCTAGTTCATGAGCGAGATCAGTTAGTCCTCTCACTTGCATACTATCCCCTCCCCCCAAACACACACACACACAACAGAAACCTCCTCCTCGCCCCATGCGAGGTCTGTTGGTATGATACCAGTTTGTTTTGCTGCCTGCTTGTTCTATGGTTTTGTTTTGTGTATTTAAGGTGATTATAGTTGTTTGTTGGCTTTGAGTCTAGAATAAGGAACATACTGTCAGGTCTGGCATTCGTAAAGATTTTAGAATTAGATGGCTTTTGTATGACCAAGTCAATCCAAATCAAAACATTGAGAATGCTCTGATTAGTTACTTCTATGTCTTTAGGTATTCTTTCTTAGTGTGGGTTGACATAACGCTTGATTATAGGCTGTTGGACAATGTCTTTTTCATGTACTCATATAATCTCAAATAATATGAGTAAGGGACTGATATGTCTGTGAGGTCTAGAGCACGAGAGTGTTGCTCTATCTCACTGTTGTGCTCCTTTAGGTGAAGGGTTAATGAATGTTTTCTCAAGGAATCTCCGTGTTTCATTGCTTGTCACTTCCTTTGTTCACTTCTAGTCTCCCCAGAGCATTATTGCTTATCACTTCCTTTGTTTGCTTCTAGTTTTCCCAGAAATAAAGCCAGTTTTACTATAGTACTCCCTTAGACTGAAATGAATTTCAATATCTTATGGCGGTAACAGACATTAACACCCACCACCCAACAGAAAAATAAAGGGGGTAGTGCCAAGAAAAAAGCCATTGATGTACTAGTTTGTGATTGTTTGGTTGGACTAAAGAAAAAAGTAATATCTTGCCTAGATGCTTTAGCTTAAATGTCATCAGTCTTTGACTAATTCACCTATAGTATTGTAATTACCAATGATTTGAAAGTCCTATGTTAGTGCTTGGAACAAATTGTTTCATTTGTCTAATCAAGCAGACTAGTAGTAACATCATTCTTCCTGTCTTGGAAAAAAAAAATGTAGTGTGAGTGTTTTGAACCAACATGTTGGCTTTGACATTTGATAATCTTGAAAGTAATTTACTTGTACCACCTAACAGATATGAAGAATCTTCCACTCTCTCTTTGCAGGTTTATGTCATCAATGTTAATAAAAGTTGCCCGTGAACACAGCTCTGTAGTCGCAGTTGTTGGCAAGGGTCACCTTCCAGGAATCAAGAAGAACTGGAAGCAACCTATTGAGGTAATAGACATTTCTTCTTGTTGACAATTTCAGTAAGACTTGGATATCCTCTGTTGTGCATCACGAAATATATGAAAACAGAGCTTGATTGATTTTTCGTATTCACATAGTGTAAGACTCAATTTGACCTTCTTACCCATAAAATTATTGAGAGGCTATTGTGTACTTATTTGCTGCCACAGGTTAAGGAACTACTATCAATACCGTCACCCAAACCTCTCATTTCTGTTGCGAAGATTGTGACAACCCTTGGAGTTGCAGTTGCAGGAGTGGCCATAATATCTGGCATTTACGTTTCAAGCAAGAAATAATCATCAGAGGTTTAGATCCAACTGTCGGTAGGGCGTTGAATATGAACATCATCAAGGCTCTCTCTTGTGACTTTCAACATTTGAGGGTCATGAACTGTTACTACTTCTCTTATGCATTTTCAGCATTTGAAGGGAATCAGTACACAGATACAAGGAAATTGTCATTTTGCAAATTTTCCTGTGGACACCTCAAATAGAATATCTGAACTCTAAAACAGGTGGATGCGGCACGAATAATTGGTTAAATATGGCAGAATGTTGATAACATGACAACATAAAGTGAAAAGAAGTTATATAAGTATTTGCGTTCCTTCATTTACCTGCTAAAAAACGTACATAATGAACTTCTGAATATTCAACAAATTCTGAGCCTACATGGCGGAGCTAGGAGGGTTAACGAAAAGTATTTCATTAGACTAATTCAGCTATTGGATCTTTTTTTCTTTTAGAACCATTTGGTATACTAGTCCGATTAATTGCGCTCTAGGCAAATGATAAACACTTTATCCTAAAAGTGGTATCAAATTAAAGTCGATGCCATGGGTTCGATTTTCAAGAGCAACATGTTTAACGAACAAGTGTTGGATAACACCATACATCCTATCTATGGCAGACATGAGTGATGGGAGTTCGCATTTAGTATCAACAAAAGTTGGTGTAGTACACACATTCAAGGTGTGTACGTAACTTTGCTTAATAATATCTTCTTCTCACCCACACTCATTTGGTGAATATTTGGGTTTGATTTGCATATATTTATATATGTGTTAATAGTCTTTCTTTTAACTACATAATAATTGGTCATCTTCACATAAAATGAGATACGAAAGAAATGATATTCCTATAATTCAATAGCAATTGATCAGACACGAGTGAACTTCTAACTGAGAAGGGGAACTAGAAGTTGTCTCAAAAGGACATTTTTATTAGTTACATACTTAAAAGGAAACAAATTTACAACATATACAATAAAGGTTTCCCCACCATAATAAAAAGAACATAAAAAAAAAAATTATTCACCACAGTGATCCAATCCCCTTCATCGTAACAATCCCAAAGATTATTAAAATTTTGCAACAAAAAATAAGGCCAAATCAAAGTTCCTCTTAGTTTCGGAAGGCACAATGTTTTCGAATTTCCCCTTCTTTCCCAGTAAGGACTCCAATTTGTCCCATTTTAACCATTGATTCTCCAAAATCCTTGAAGAAAGTTGATCCATGTTGATTTAATTGAGATAACACATAATGTTTTGTTTGAGTATCTGTAAGAAGAGCTGCATCAGACGCGAATAACCCTCTTCTTTTGCTAACCATAGTATAATAATCAGTGTCGAAACTCTTGAAACTTCCAGGATCCATTTCAACAATTGTAGTCACATCTCCAGGCTTACATTTAATCTTCAAACGATTAATGTAGTTTTGGTCCATGTTTGGATCCATGTCACCTTTACCAGTGAAATTATACAAACGGCTCGAAAAGGAAAAACAATGTGACATCCCAATTGTGTGTCCTCCTATGGAAGAGAGGGGGAAAAAGGAATAAGATTGTCGTTCAAGGATAGTCAGTTGAACAAATATGTATATGAAAATTTGAACACTCGTAACGAAATTTACCTGATAGAACAACAAGGTCTTTAACATTTAGTCCCAATGCACCAAATGTAGTTTTGAGAGTAGTGAAGTTATCAAAAGGAGTTGGTAGGTTTTTTGAGGCCTCTGAGAGAATTGAGACTCTTCCATCTCTTCTTCCTAATGGGACTGACCATGTTGGTCCATTTATCTGTATTACAATGAAATATGATATTTTATTTTGATCGGACTAAAAAAAAAAATATGACACATAAATTGAGACGATAGAGTAATTCGTTACCAGTGAAACAGCGTCACGGGCAGCTAAGGCTAAAATATCAGAGCAAGATACTATGCCAGGGCACTCTTTCTCTAAAGCGGCTTTAGCAGCATCTATCACTTGAAATCCTCTTAGGCTTTGATTTGGAATTGCGTCTTTCTCTGCTTTATTTCCTTTTGTTGAATTTAGTAGCACTGAACCATCACATCCCTACAACAAAAAGGAGAAAAGAAATTAGTGTAAAAAAAAAACTATATTTACGGTGTATGTAGTCCACCTGTCTCAATTTATGTGACGTTTTTCATTTATCAAGAGTCAGTTTGACTAATTTTCGAGACTAATGCATTCAATAGTGGTGCTTACCCTAACAAAACAATCATGGAAGTGCATTCTCAACAAAGGGGCAGCCAAAGTAGGAGCAATAGAAATGTAGTGCTTTGATGTTTCTTTGACAATTGCTTCCACATTTGGACATGTTTGCTTGTAGAATCCTACTTCCACACCTTCACAATTATTAGCAACAAAAAAGAGTTGAAGAATGAGAAATGAAAGAAATTTTAATGTTGCCATTATATTATGTTTTCTCTTAACCAAATCTCTATGTTGTTATTTGCTTGAAGGGATGATTGGTAAACACAAATACATGACCATTAAATAGGAAGCAAATTATGAAAACAATTAAATGGACAGAGCTGGCATATAATGGAAAGTTGATTTTATTATTTAGCAGTTAGCACCTTCTTAACAAAGCAATTTTTAATGTTAGTTCTTTCTAATTATATAAAGATCAGGTTAAGAGGAATATCAACTCTCTATTAAGTCAAAACAGAGTGGAGTCGTATTTGGTAGAAACTGGCTTATCCTTAAATAAAAGTATTCTTTCTTTAAAGCAGGTAGAGACATCCCGTGATCGAATCTTACCACCATGTGCTTAGACAATGAAAAAAAATTCTTGTTGTGGATGCTTCAAATAAAACCCATTAGTAGTGTAATTAATAATTAATCACAAGTTCATGTAGAAATAGTACTCTATTTATCATTTTATTACTTTTGTGGCCACTAAACCAAACTTACTATATTAAGTTATTAATGTCAAGTGCATTAGGGGAATCTGTAAACTAAAATGTATGCTTTAGGTGAACATATATCTATGTCTGTTGTTCCTTATGTTGAGTTAATAAAATAAGCAGGTCATTAACACGCTCAAGCCTATATGGTTGTGTGGATTATGATTTTATGGCTGATTTTGCGATCCCTATAACCTCTATGCTTCAATACTTAATTAGCCATTTTAGTAAAGAAAAATGAAAAATATTATCTTTAGAAAAGTCAAACTCCTTGAAAATAAGGAAAATGAGTTCTCTAATAAAAGTAGGGAAAGCAAGTTGCATTATCTCTGATGAACCTAATGATCAGCTAGATTACAGAGGCGGACCCACCCCTCTAGGTAGGGGTGCACGTGCACCTGTTAGCTTTGAAAAAAATCATGTGTATATATATATATTTATTTTGAGAAACTTACAGAAATTAGGATATAATTAACTGTGCACTCATGAAGAGCATAGGAGTTTCATTGAGTTGTTGGTACAATCTAAAAGATCCACCTGCGAGATCTGGGTTCAAATCTGGCTAGAGTATTTTTATTTTATGTTTATTTTAAACTCAATTTTGAGCTAAGCCCTAAGATACTATTGTTGCACCGAAATCTTCAAATCCTGGGTTCTTCTCTGAGCTAGAAGATCGACTGCAAAATATTCTAAAAGGCAAGCAAGAGATACTTGGTACAACAGTAAGAACAGATGTTGATGCTCAAATGCATGAAAGTGTTGGCATTGAGTTACTATTACTTGCATCACCACCAAAAACCATGCTTTCTATATTTTGCAATTTAAAAGATCTTAAAGATACAAGTTTTATTTCCATTTATCGTTCGAGATTTGATGGAAAAATTAAGGGTTCTGGAATGCATGATGTAACCCGCGAACTCTGCTTGAGAGAAGCTCATCTCTTAGTAATATAAATAGGGTTAATAGCTTAAAAGGTCACTGAACTATGAGAAATTATCTAAAAAAATCATTGAACTTTCTTTTATATCAATAAAATCACTCAACTTACCACTTTTATCTTCAAAAATCATTCTATCATTAAAATAAAATTCTCAACACATAAGAGACCAATATTTGTACCTCTAATAACTTGCTCTTAGATCATATGAGTTACTCAATTTTGGATCTAAAAACGTGACTGTCTTCCCCTCACTCTACAGTTGCCATTCTAGAGATAATTATTTTGCATGCGAGTAGGAAAAGATAAATCGAACATATTTTCTGCTTACAACTCAAAATGTTCAGTCAATTTTGATAGCGATGAAAGTTGGTGGTTTTTTTTTTTTTTTTTTTTTTGGTTGCTTAGGCTTTTGAAAAAATATTTCTTATATTGCATATTCAGGCGACATATGCATTGGAGATTATGCAGTCCGTGTCATGTTAGACACAATGACATAATTATCAAGATAAAAATGGAATACAGACATAAATATTGTGGGGTAAATTAATTTTATATTTTTGTTTATTTATGCAATCCATGATTACATGTTATAGAAAAATAATTTAATTTGTCATGGCAAATTTATTTCAATTATAAATATAGTTGAATGATTTTTGAAGATAAAAGTGTTAAGTTGAGTGTTTTTATTGATACAAAAGAAAGTTTAATGATTTTTCTTGATAATTTTACATAGTTCAGTGACCTTTTAAGATATTAAATCATTTGTTTTTATTAAGAAAAAACACTTTAAAGAGACACAATTCTAATCTTAGTAAAGCAAAACAAACAATTTTATTAATTACATGCTTAAGGAAACAAATTTACAACATATACATAAAGGTTTCCCCACCATAGTACATAACAATTCAAAAATTATTAAAATCTTGAAAGAAAGAAAAATAGCTTATCAAAGTTTCTCTTAGTTTCTGAAAGCACAATGTTTTCGAATTTCCCCTGCTCTTCCTGTAAGGATTCCAATTTGTCCCATTTTCACCATCGATTCGCCAAAATCCTTGAAGAAAGTTGATCCATGTTGATTTAATTGAGATAACACATAATGTTTTGTTTGTGTATCTGTAAGAAGAGCTGCATCAGACGCAAACAACCCTCTTCTTTTGCTAACCATACTATAATAATCAGTGTCGAAACTCTTGAAACTTCCAGGATTCATTTCAACGATTGTAGTCACATCTCCAGGTTTACATTTGATCTTCAAACGATTAATGTAGTTTTGGTCCATGTTTGGATCCATGTCACCTTTACCAGTGAAATTATACAAACGGCTCGAAAAGGAAAAACAATGTGA
>JAJOOH010028779.1:0-21724 GCA_029582605.1 Solanum gracilifrons
GCAGTCAGTTTTAAAAGTTTAATTAATGAATAAGCTATTTGTATTTTTTTTAACTACGGATTTCATATTGGATTTATTTGGCATTCAGTTTGAGTTTTTTTTAAAATAATAGCTAAATTATCTAATTAATTGTCATAATAAAATGAAGATTAATTCATTTTTGAAAAAACAAATTTTGTAACAGTAGATTTTTGTATTATTATTATTATTATTATTATTATATTATTATTATTATTATTATTATTATTATAGAAAACAATTATTTCTAATTTTAAAAAAAGAATACGTTTGGAAAGTTTATAGATTGTTTAAACATTTTTAAATTTTAAATTTAAATTGAAAATAACTAACTAATACAAAATTAAATTATTTTAAAAACTCAAATTCACAAATTCTATGGTGTGACATGTGTCACTTTTTTCCTATCCTATTATATATTTAAAATTATTTAAAATATTGAAAATTTGTGGTGTTGACATGTGTCATTTTTTCTTCTCCTTCTATATATAGATAGATAATTCCCTTTGATAATACTGCAGTATTTTTTCTCTCAAAAGTCTTTCTCTGTTATTTTCTTTATTTCTTTATTAAAAAACCAACGGTAATGAAGAAAAGAAAATTTTAATTTTGCTCAGAACATGTAAAATAACTTATTACCCGTAGCTTTTCTCTGCCCATTTGGTGTGTTTCCAGTTGGTATTAGTTGTTGTCTCTCTTCTCGTGATATCTGGACGCACAATATAACATGAACAAATATGTGAATACAAATGCCTCTTTCTATTTACTAAAATGCACTACTTATTTGCTGAAAGTTGGCAAAGTTCAAATTGTACATTGTTGTTGTCTCATCTTATTGTGAAGTACATAAGGTTAATTTTTGGTCTGCTAGCTCGTCATAAGATTTTGCACTTTAGCTAGTTGTCTGTAAAATATGGAAACCCGCGGCCGCCTGTGTTGTTAATATAAACTCGAGTTAGAATCAGCTTATAAAGCACAAGACATGACTATATTTCTGCCTTTGAGTTTTACAGCGATTTCGTGAGATGATTTGTGTTGCTCTCTGCTGTTAAGTGACATCCACGTTTAGGCCGATGTTTTGCATTTTAAAAATTTCATAAGTAATCTCATTGTTTCGAAAGTCAGATTCCATTTAAAGTTTGAGGGGCCTCGATTCTAAACTTTGTTTACGCCTTTCAAGGGTAGCCAAGCTTTGTCTAAATAACTATTTTTTTATGTGCAAATGGACCATTTTCTGGCTTTAAAGATCAGTTTTCACCTGTTGCTGGTTCATCCTATACTATATAAAAAAATATTTTCTTCTTCTTATGTTTCATGGTGTATAGGAGATGCCACTGTGAAAGGTTATTATTCATTTGTTTATCTCCATTAATGGTTTTTATGTTCATTAGTAAATATCTTTTATTTTGTTTTCTTTTCCTTCAGAAGCATGACATTGCTCATTTGAGCTTATGCCTCTTAATTTGCTTTTATTTTTGTTCCGTAGTCTTTTAAATTCCAAGTATGTAAGAATGTGCTCATGTTTTGTTCTTGGTTTAGGCCATATCATAATTATTCCTTCTAAATAATATTATTCTAGTCATTTTTGTAGTAGTCATAACTTGCTTGAATTCTAATTTGGTTATATTCCACTGATTTGAAGTTTCTAATCTTTTCCTCTTTTTTTTATTTCACATGTACACTCGGGAGCGCATTTGGAGTTGTGATACGACTCCATTCATCTGTCCCAAATCAGATTTGTGCTCATCGATACATTATAAGCTAGTGTCTAGCAGCCTTTATCGCGTCAATAGTGTCCAACGCTTCCTTCTCGCTTCAAAGTTTCATGTGCCTTATATACATATATGTGTTGCTATTTTTGACTAACATTTTCCATATTTTCGTATTTATGTTTATGCTTGCTTTTATTTTGTTTGGTTTGGAACAACTAACAACGATGGTAAAGTATAGTCGTTCACCCCATATCCCTTTAGATATTGGATTTATTATAGTTTAGAATGACATTTTTCCAACCAAGTTTATTTGTTACTTAGACGCATTTTTGCAGTCATGAGAATTTTTTAAAGTTCTTATTTGGGAATAATGTTTTCAAATGTTGTGAATTTATTTTCAGATTTTTCTTTCATAAACAAGTGTTAAGAATACAAGTTTAGCAACTTAAAGTTTGGTATTTAGGGTCTCAAAAGTGCAGCGCTTCGAGCTTGAAAAGTATTGAATTTTAAGCTCAAAAGGTGCAGTTTTTGAGTGTGAAACTGCAGGTTTTTTTTAGGTCCAAAACATAACCCTTTTGTGGGCTTTAAAGTGTAAGATTTCAGCTTAAAATGCAGATTTTAAGAGGTAAAAACTGCTGCTTTAAACAACCCAGCTGTGCAGATTTTTTAGTGCAAAATATATGTATTTTTTGGAACAAAAATGCTATGTCGTGAGAGCTTTATGATGTGGTCTTTTTGAGTTCAAAGTGATGTACTTAGGTGCATATTTTTTAAAAGTTTAAAAGAATCACGTTTTAAGGGCTTTAAAGTATAGCAAGTTAAGTATTAAAGGTACAACCTTGAAGACAAAAACACAAATGTATTAGAACGTATAAATTAGAAATGTTTTGTACAAATATTGATTTATTAGAGTAAAACACACAGCTCTTTAGGAGGACTTTAAATAGGCAGCTTTAAGAGATGAAGATGTAGTTTTCAAATGAAATAAAATACCCTTCTTTTTCAAGTCAAGCATGTGTGTTACATATGCCAAAATTTGGCTTCCTTAGCCCTTAAAAACTTTTGTTACATTAGCTTTTCGTGAAAAAGTATCTCTAAAATCATAGTAGACATTGTTTCACTTTTGAGATCCCTTTTCTCAATTCCTTTCTTTTAAGGCTAATTTATATTCCGTTGGGTGTTTATATTTTTCTTAAATCTTTTAATCCTCTTTTAATGAATCTAATTTTGACCGATTAACTACATTTCAACAAATCTTTTAAAAAAAAGAAGTGAGCTTTCAACCCTTCCCTTTAGGATAATCAAAATCTCTTACGTAGAATTACATAAGTTAAATAGGCCAATAGGAGTTACTTTAGCATTATTTAGTTAAATATTTAGATGCCTAAATCATTATCTTTGAAATAATTAGGCGATTTTTTTAGATTCTTTAAAAGTAAAGGTAGAAGGATAATGATTTGGGGTGGGACACCAATAGTTAGGCCCATTTTATATTTCTTTACATCATCCCTTTTCGAAAATATATTTACTATTATCACTTTTCAAATCAAATATTGTTAAAACATTTTTATTTCTTAACATGTTATTTCAAGATTCTAGATATGCCAACATGTTCAAAATACAAGGTACATACATATATATGTCATACGCGAAAAGGTACAAACTTATTGTTTTGTTACACTTCATATTATTTTTGTCATATCTACTATCACTTTTACAAATGTTACTTATATTTTTTTTATAATTTATAAAGCCCTACACTCTAATATACACATTATTTTACTACATATTTGCAACTCGACTACTATCTCATTTTATTTTTATTTTCTTTCATGTCTTAATTCTATATATAAATAAAACAACAAATTTTCCTATCCTTTAAACTCAACATTTATTTTGGATACATTTATATAAGACACATCTATATTTTTTTTAAAACATAAAATTGTCATACACTTTTAGTGCATTTATTTATTTATTTATTTATTTTCTTATCGTATGATAAACATACTACTATAATTTTATCTAATAGACATATATTTGTCGTACCCTGTATTTCTTAAACTAATAAAATTTACTTACCATTGATTTTAAAGAAAATAAATAAACAAGTTTTCCTAATTATAGTTTTCTAAATTGAGTTTAAGGACTATCTTCGGATAGGCTCTGAGGGATGCTTAACACCTTCCCCTCGAGTAATCAAAACCCTTACTCAGAATCTCACTGGTTTTACAAATCTAAACAGATTTTCATTTACATATTTAAAAAAAATGATTTTCCTAATATTTTCCTTAAAATTTAGGTGGCGACTCTAAAACAAAACAATTTTCTTTCAAAATCATAGTGTCAGCCATATTATGTTGTGAACTATTTTGGCCGGTTCGAAATAGGGGTGCGACATCGGGTATCACTCCTTATATGTGATATCTCTTGATTGGCTCGAGTACCACTGATACTGGATATCAATATAGTTTATTTGGGTACTATGTATGTACAAATTACTAATTGTTGACTCAGATACGACGTCTAATACATGTGATTATTTGTGTGTTGATTTCATGAGTAAATCAAGTTTACTTCTTCATTATGTGATATTTACATGTTGGTCCATGAATACATGAAATTTGTATTTAAGTGTTGAAGAAGTTCTTGTAAAGATAGGGAGTACATGTTAAACTCCATATGCGATGTTTGGGGATCCTTGGGTGGTCCGGGTTACTTGAAACATGTGTTGAAATTTTTTGTGGTTTGTTTTGATGCTTGGGCATGTTCTATGTGATTGTTGAATCAAATTGTTTTATTTAGTGCCTTGCAGGTTCATTAAATTGGCAAAGGGTCAGGGGTTGACATGGAAACTTCAGGGAGAGTAGTGGACCGGCTAACAGTGTTAGTGGTGGACTTGGATTCATCAATGGAAATATAGAGGAATTCTAGTGTTGGTAGAATGGGGGGTTTTGAAAATTATTTATGTGATAGAAGGGTTAGATTATTGGCATGACCCACAATATACCCTAGACGTGTCATGGCTTATAGGATCCTGAGAGGCCCTACACAAGACACTTGACATACATTCAACACAATATAATATACAATAAGAGAGTTTAAGTAAGACATCCCATATCATAAAGAAGAGTTTGAACATGAATGTGAAATCATAACTATGTCTTGACAAGTCATTCTAAATAACATAAAAGTGGTTGGGACAGTAGCTCATACACCACGTCAAAGTGTGAAAACTAAAGATATAAAAAATGTAGTATAGGTGACATAGTCGTCGAAACATGAGGACTCACCAATCTTCACGTCAAAGCGATCTACTAGATACGAGCGGGAGGAGAAAGAGCGTTAGATCCTACATTATGAGACAATGTAGGTACAAGTATGCATTAGTATACAAAATATTATAAGTATGAGGAAACTATGCATAAACATAGACATGATATCATAATAGGCTTAAACCATGTAATGCATGACCAATTAGGACATTTAAAAGCGTAGAAAAAGCATGATCCAAAGAAAAAAATGATACAAGGCCAATGCATTAGTACAAGGATATAACATAAAGCTTTAAGGGAAATCATAGTTCTTTTGTGGGATATTAACTTTATCGACAGTAGAACATGTGAGCCATAAAATAGAATTTGGTGTAACTCCCACACCGAAAAGGGAGAGTTTACTTGTCAAGGTAGAACTATGTATCATATCATTAATGATATGTGGATCCACTAGCTAGCTCATTTAAGCCATCCTACAAGGGAACACAGTTTGGAACTAGAGATTACTAATAGAGACATCTTATTTGAGCTCATCTCAAAGTTCTCTCGGTGCTAAGTAAAATCCCAATGGAATAGATAAAGTCAATTATCAAGACATAACATAATGAAAGGCAATAATAAAAATACCAATCCAAATCATAAGGTTGTATAAGAGGAGCTCCTTTCAAAACCATAATTTCATAACTTTATTCATATAATCACTTACCTTCCTAAGCATGAAAATCATGATTTTCTTTCAATTTGTGAGAAAACCTTTCACAAATCATTAATACTTAACTTAAAAGCATCCTTAAATTATAACTTCATCATTTCGTAAAATATGCATAAAACCCCTTATCAATTCATGATCATAGTTCATACTTCATCGTTAAACACTAAAGCATAAAGTATGGTTCCGTATGAAATCAATTATAAATTATGTAATTAGGTTAATCATGCACAATAAGATAGAATAACATCAGTTGAATCATAATCAAAAGGGCCCACAGAGATTGTCATAAACCCTAATTGAATTGGGTAAAATTAAATTTGAGATTGTAGTTCTTTTGGGACCTAATGGATGAAAGGGATCCATTGTGAATTTAAATGGACCATGATAATGAAAGCTTAAGCAAAGAGATTGAGATTGTTACCTTGAAGCTTGAAATCCTAGCTTTCACCGTGGAACTTGAGGGACTTGAAGGGAATGAACATGGAGCTGAAATAGTAAATGGTACAACTCATTTAATCTCATTGGCAGTTTGTAGGTCTATCACATGAGAATACACAGTGTCGCATTAGAAACTTTATGGAGATTACTAACACAAATAACTCCCCAAATGTCTTCTAAGAGTATCTTAGGATAACCTTGTTTCCCTTCTCACTAATGGGGGGAAGTAAAGGAATGGTTACCAAAGGAGCCAACAAATTCAAATAAGACAGGTGATGACCTAACTCAAAATTTCTTGAACAAATTCTTCTCCTTTAGGAAGACGAAATCTTTAAGAAGCCAAATAGTCAACTTCCAATATAGGAAAGGTGAGATTCTTCGTTAGACTTAGGAGCATTTGAAACAGCTCAGAGAATGTCCTTATCGTTATCAAATATATGTAGTTCTAGGGCATACATTTGTGTATGGATTAGATGAAGCCTCAAAAATGACTTTTGATAATGCATGTGGGGTAATTTTATAGAGAGGTCTTAGGTGAAATTCAGACCTTGCTCAACATTTTCACTATAAATGATCAGAATTGGCAGGGAGAAGGAGAGCCTAACAGAGGTAAACCAAAAGTAGGAGGGGTACTGCAATATATGAACTCAGAGCTCATAGGGTAGAATTATCAAGGATTTCTAAATCTAAAGATGGATGAATGACAATCGTCTTGAGAGAAAATTAGTAACCAAGCACGCTTTGAATGCGAGGTGCTTAAGGTAGAATCACTAAGATAGTGTTAGGCAACTCTTGTAAAAATATTATGCATAAAAATGTAGATAGATTCTTTTTGAGACACGTAGTAATGTATGATTGACTCTAAATAAATTAGAATGAGCTTAATTTCATTGAATTCAATTGTATTGTTAGGTAGAGAATTTTTAAGGAGCCAGTTTCATCGTTTATGTGTCATTGAGTGGTGAGTTATTTTGCATATTCCTGATGAGTAACGTCTCAAATACACTTCATCTAATTCTAAGTGCAAACGATCGTTAAGCAATAAGAACCCAACAAATGAGTTGAGGTCGAACCCATAGGGTTGACGAGAATGTCAGATGGAGAAGCTTTGTTTGCAATTATCAACTACAAAACAATCACACAAAACTGAAATATAACAATAGAGAGAGGAATTCTTGGGATGTGATCGATTGTAGGCAAATTTCACTATATGGGTAATTGTAACTACTAATACATAGCTAAATATCAGTGGGTAGGCTAGACTATGAGTGAAATAGATTTCTCTCAACAACTATTCCGCTTCAAGTGATTTCTTTCGAACATCAACAAGCATAGCAATTAAGAACAGCTCACACCTTAATTCATCCACTCTCTCAAGATAGATGAGTCGGATTGGGTTTAGGATTCACTCTCTCGGGTTGAACCCATATAACCCTAATACCTACAAATCATTAATCAAAAACCTTAGCCCCACCTCTCTTTCGAGCAAGCTAAGAACACAAAAATAGAACTGCATTTGCAACTACAATTCATAAATTAAACCTCAACTAATGATTAAACCCCCTTCAATATAGCATTTAAACTAGTAATTAACAATACCCATAAGTTAATTCAACCCATAATCATATGATCACACCCCAAGAATTGAGGTTTTAGCTAAACATCATAAAAAGGTAAAAACGATTATCCATCAACTGGGTAAGAGTAATCAAGCCTTTATAATGCTCCAAATTAAAGAAAATTAGTAACCCACTTGCAAAATATCCGAATTGAGTCTCAACAAGTCTTCAAGTCTACTGGGAAACTATTCTAAATGTAGCAAGCTAAAATCTGGAGAAAAAAAGTTTTGTAATTAACAGTTCAAAATTCAATTTATAGTTGCCAAAAATTAGCCACGAAGGGCCATTAGGCGAGGTAAGTCGGGTTCACCGAGTGGTTTGGCGAACCTCCCCTTGCTCTGTTCTATCGCCTTTTTGCATTGGCTCTCAGCATCCTAAAGTTCTGTAACTTTGGGCGATCACTCTTGGCATCGCAGAACTATTTGGCGATACGCCGACTACCCATTTCATGTCGCCGACTTGATTTCTTTTCTTAGGGTTGGCACACTGGAACTTTAGGCGGACTAAACAAACACTCGGCGATTCGCCTAAAGTTCATGGCGATCATCAGGCTCGCCTTTCTTCGCTTTTCAGTTGTTTTGTTCCTTTTTGCATGTTAGTGTCCTTGCTTTGCTCCTCAATCCATATACCTGAAAATTCAAGGCTTTAACATCAGTTTATGGCACAAATTAAGCATTTGAGGACACTAAAACTATATAAACAAAGCCCCAAATGAGTACAAATCTCAGACTCATCAACACCCCCAACTTAAACTTTTGCTTGTCCTCAAGTAAAATTCAAGATCAGCAGTTCAAAAAGGATGTCCCAAATAGTGTTGCATAAGACTCAACATGAATGCACACAACAAGGTTCAAACTACTCACACAATGATCAATTGTGTACTCAAAGATTCAAATTGTGACTCACCATTATCAAAGATGCTCAAGTTAACAATACTTGCTTCAAATGCAAGTTCAAGTTCAACAAAGGTACTCAAATGCCCTCACTACAAAGATGATTCCATATTCACACGAAATTCTTCAACAATTCAAGGTTCCGGAATCACATACAACTCTCACACTCACAAAGATGCACACATGCATGACTTCATCCATAGGTTTGCCCTTATTTTCCAATCAACATTCGTTTCAGTTCACTCAAGATCACAAAGGTTTTTTCAAGGTTTATAACGGGGCTGAGTGTAAAGGTATGGTCATTTAGGCTCAGTGGCTTCTACCTTCATGAAGTATGGTCTGAACATCACTTTCCTCCTTTTCTTTAACATTTCAAACATGCTCATAGTCCACCCCATTAGTCAACTTCATATGAACTACCGGATACCCCATTTCTTTTGCAATTTCCACTACTTTATTTCACAACTTTTTCGATCCTTTTCTTTTCTTTCTTCTTTTTCATTTCCTTTTCTCTTTTTTTTTACATGGAGGGGTTCCATTTTTTTCAAAACCGTTACTCAAAGGGGGATTTCTCACACTTCTTGACTTTCCTTCTCTTTTCACCACACCCCCAACTTAGGCTTTTGGCCTAAGTTGGCTATTCAAACAAACCACACTTCATGAAAGTAATGGGTGAATGGATAAAGAGAGGTCACAATTGTTCAAGTTTCTTCTAAGAAAAGGGTACGGCTCAAGAGGGTTCAAGCAAGGTTCATACATCTCACAAGGTTGGCCACTAAAGAGGTATATTGTCAAATTGTTTTCACTCTTCAAAATTGTTGCCTAAGATCATTTCAAGTGCTTGCATCACTCAATCAACCGGACCAACGGGGAAAATTCTAGGTGTCATCACACACAATGTTCAAAGTAATCTCATCACACAAGGCATTGACACCAATATCAAACAAGACTCCATATTACTAGCTAGTGTGCAAAGTTCATCACAAGAGACTCATTCGATAACCGGCTAGTCACAACGAGATGCTAAAAGTTCACACATTATCTATGAACCTTCATTTGCCTCATCGTAGCCGCACATTCATTTCATTCAATTAAGAGCACTATTCAAGTCATCGGTATTTAACACAACCGACACTCAAATTCGCATAAGAAAAGCCACAATCACACACAAAAAAGGTGGCGAAAATTTTAAAATTAGGTTTAAAACCATTTTCATTCAAAACAAGGGTTCACAAGCTGAAACATCCACAAGATCAAGATCAAAACAAATATATAGATCAACAAAATCAACCCAATATTCACAAAACAATTCAAAATCACAAGAGGTAGGTATGGAAATACCTCACCCCACTCAACAAAAAGAAGCAGTTGTCCTCAAATGCAACTAAAATAACAAAAAGTATCACAAAATAACAGAGAGGGAGGGAAAAAATCATCCAGCCAGGCTAAGCCTGGATGAAGTCTGCATCGCAGTCGCTCCATCTGTCGGGGCATCAGTGTCCGGTGTCTCATCAGCCTTGGTTGCACTGGAGCCTGCCATAGTAGTATCTCTCAAGGAAGCCTGTCTAGCTGTCTCGAACATGGCACCCTCTAAGTCGGCCAGGTCCTCAAAAACAACTGCATCTCTCACCTCAAGCTGCTCTTCATCTATCTCGACCTCGGACTCCGCAGTAGTAACCTCAGCCCTAATATCATCTCCAATGGTAGCTGGAGGTACCTTAATACAGGATGAAATATCAACACTCGGATCATCTGAGATCTCCGTCGTCCCAAATAGCGAAGTGAAGTCTGTGGACTTTAGATGGTCCACATCCTTCATCTGCTCATAAACATCGGCTTTCAAAGCCATCACCTCAGTAGTAACACCCTACCCTCTCTCACAAATCTCTAGTCTCGCTTTGAGAGCATCAATGGAATCCCTGAGAGTTGTCAATGTAGCAGTAATAGCTCTTTCAATCATCCAAGGTACTTCAGCCTCTAGTCGAGAAGCCCTCACATCGGCAGAATAGGCTAAGTGCCCCGTCTTGAGAAGCATGGCTAGAGTGATCGGAGGCGTGGAGGCTATAGAACCAGAAACAGATCTATGGGGAGGGGGAGCAGCAAAAGAACTCGAGGTCTGAGAAGGAGTGGAACTGGAAGTACCTGAAGGTCTGGAGGTCGGAGTAGGCAAGGCTGTCTCTGCAGGTAATGCATCAATATCGACCTCCGGGGATGTGTCCACCGAAGATGCTCTCCTCCTATCAGCCGCGTCCCATGTGATCTTAGCCTCTATGCGTCGAATGTCGATGGAAGATTTGGGAGTAACCTCGACATCCCTCTTCTCATCACGAGGAACTCCAGCCCAACGACACAACTTTGTGATGATACTCCTGAGGCAGACCTCTTTTAGGTGAAGGAGGATAGATTAGTTCTGAGACGGCATGATCGAGCTGCTAATAAATCCAAACCAGCATCTCGCCGCCACATTTATGTTCTTCTTCTCTATAGGCACTCCGGCCTCAATCCACCTCAGAGTGGTGTCAGAAATCAGGGGTGTCAGCCAACCCTTCAGGTCATCCAAAGTCTTTGTAGTAGTCAAACGCCGGTACTCGTGCACGAAATATATTGCCCTATCAAGTACAACGTTGATATAATTGTTGCTGCATATAACCGGCCTTCCTCGGACCATCACAAACTCTACTGGCATGAAGGCACTAGCTTTCTTCTTTTCCTAAGGTACTATGTCACCGTATGCAGCGTAGAATTCCCAGACCCAGGTGGGAATGTATGGGCCACGAGGCCTTGTGAAGATCTCGAAATAGTGGAACCAGAGAGTCCCACACATCTGGGTATCTGTCCACTACATCATCAGTGGACAATCTTTTTTCTTCCAAAATGGTCCTCAATCCCTCGGTCTTTAACCGGTTGAGTAACCAGGGAGGAGGACCCTGAACTGGTGGTGTTGGAACTACCGTCTGTGCTGGAGCTGGCACTGAATCTAAAGCAGAAGGGGTTGGCTTTAGAATCCTAGACAGATCATGACAAGCTTTGGCACAAATCTCTACTCATCGGGCCTGTAATAACTGATTATCCTCAGGCTCAGAGAGTGAAGCCTGAGGATCAAATGATTTTCCCTCACTGCCGAAGTTATGCTCCAGTGTCTCAGCTACGGGCCCTTTGCCCTTTCCCTTGCCACCCTTCGGAGGTAACTTTTTTCTCTTTGCACTACAAGCAACAGATTCCTCATTAATCACTATCCCTTGTGCCCGCTTTCAGGGCGGCATGCCACTATCGTCCAAGTTTGTTCTATCCATTTCTGCAAAACACATAGAAACGTGTTAGAAATAATTCAAGAAAAGTGCAAAAATTAAGTTGCAGAAAGACTCGCCGAACCAGTCGCCGAGTCACTTAGGCGAGCCAAATCAGGCTCGCTGAAAGTACCAGCTCGAAAAATATCAAAAATTAAGATAGGTCAGCGATGTTCAGGGTCATTCGGTGAATCGATGAAACCAATCGGCGAGCTAGGAGTAGCCCGCCGAAAGTTACATTGCATTTTAAGGGTTAGGGGCGCAGAAAGGGTGATCGAGAGAACATTTCAGCGAGTTATCGAGTGAACTCGACGAGCTCAGGCTTCCCGCCAAAAGTTACAAAACATACTTAGCCAAAATATTAAATTAGGGGCCATCAAAGGGGGATTTTGGCAAACCACCGAACCACTCGACGAGCTCGACACAGCTCGCCAAATGGCCCAAGTGCCAGTTTTCAACCCCATTTCCCAAAATCAAGCCTGCAACCCCCGAATTCAAAATCAAACACAAACATCATGCAATTAAAGGCAGACCCATAAGACCCATGCCTTCGGGGTACTCAGACTTCCCTTGATTTGGCTGAGATTGGCCATTTGATGACTTTTGCCCTTAAGAATGACGTCAAACACTCCATCATTGGGAAAATTACATCATTTGGCACGATTTTGGGTTACTTAGACTTCACCCAACTATACCTAACACAAATAAGCTGCAACCCAATACTTTAAAACCAATTTTATCAAACACGACACGGGAATCGATCAGTTTCAGACCTTTAGGCACACAGTTCAACAAACTACGAACAATCCAACACATACAACACAATTAAAGCAATTACCCAACACATATCAACACACATTTACCTATTGCATTCAAGTTCAACCACAAACTTAGATTACGGGGTTTGAAAAACCAACCTTTATGCTGAATATCAAAGTTGAAAAGCTAGGCGGCAAAGTTCTATAATTCCGAGCACGAAATCACACAAAAATATGGGTAAAAGAAAAAATACTAAGGGAGATCAACTATTGGGTGAGAGGGTACGAGAGTTGAAAATGAGAGAATATGAAGAATTTTGAAATTTTAAATTGTTTGGCCTTTAAAATCTTTCAGTTCGCGGCATCATCGACAGAGTAGATCGTGCTCGCCGACCCACTCGGTGATATGCCGAGTGGTATTTCCCTCGCTGATTTTTACAGGACCTCTAATAATTTTGGGGGTTCCAAACGGCGGATAAAGTCGGGCTCGCCAAATGGACTTTTTACTCGCCAAACTACCCATGTTCCAACACTTTTCACCTTTCAACTTGCACAATCAACACCCGTTATTCAAAATAAAAAACTAAAGCATTAAGAACTTGGGTTGCCTCCCAAGAAGCGCCTTAGTTAACGTCGTGGCACTGTGAGGATACCCAATCAAACTTCATTTTTGGGGTTTGCCATTGTGTCGCTAGGCAACCCCCTTGTTGTCTTGGATTCAAATGAGAAGAAATTTGACTCATTTGGGTCTCCAGTTGCTTAATAGAGACTGAGTGAGAGGTCACCGTCTGATTGAGAGTTGAGACATCCTATTTCATCTCTTTCGATACTTTGTCAGACCATTTAACTTTGTTAAGAATATGTGAGAGCATATCTTTTATACGGCCACCTTCAAATTCGTTGGGCTTTTGACGCTCATGGGGAGGGACATACCTATATTTTTCACCCTCCTTTTCTTTCCAAGTGGCATTACGATCACGCCAATCTCTATCTCAGTCTCTCCAGCCCTCATCTCTATTTCAACCTTGATTTCCACCAGGTCTTGGGTAGTTTGCACGATAACCTCATCCTTGATTGGCTAGGAAGTTCACTTCTTCATTATACATCGCTTCAAATTGTGATTCATCGGGGTTTACTCCACCAACACCCACAACATTAACACTCTTTGTACCAACACCCATGACATTTTTAGCCAAGATATCTAGTTGGGTCATCATTTTGGCCATGTTTTGGTCTCTCTCTTGATCGTTTTCAATCTGCTCTTTTGTCATTCTAAAATTGAGAGGAGAGACTTGGTCTTCACGAGTGTACCATGCCCTATTGATCTTGGTCATGCAATCAAGGAGTTGAGACACTACTTCATAGGGTTGTTGAATTATTCCACCGGGAACAAGTTGATCAATAACTCCTTTGTCCACCGAGTCGAGGCTCCTATAGAAGTATTGCAACAACACTATTTGAAAGTCCATGAGTTAGGCATTGCAGCACCAACTTCTTAAACTTCAGCCACCTCTCATGAATTGGCTCACCTTCCAAACGCTTAAAACCTTGGATGCTAACCCTGAGTATCATCATCTTTGATGGGGGGAAAGAATCTCACTTGGAATACTGTGATCAGCTCATCCCAAGAGGTAATGGAGTCTCTTGGTAACTCAGATAACCATTTGGTAGCTTCACCCATCAAAGAGAATGGGAACAACCTGAGACAAACTGATTCTTGCGATATGTTCTTAAATGAGAATGGACCACAAACGTCCATGAAGTTCCGAATATGCTCATGAGGATCCTCATGAGCCAACCCCCCAAATAAACCTTTCAATTGTAGGAGTTGAAGTATTGTGCTAGTAATGTGAAAAACAACGTTTCCTTCAGTTGGAGGTAGACGTATTGCTCCCACACCACCCAATGGAATTGGGTCATTTACATCATTGAGGTTTCCAACATCATCTTAGTGGCCCACTTGGCTACCATTACTTCCGTTAACGCTCATTCCTCATTTGTTTAACACAAGCAACACAAAACCAAAAACTAAAATAGGTAGATTCAACTACAGCTAAAAATATCACAATTCAACTTCAATAAAAGAATTTCTAAACAACACCACTCCCCGGAAGCGACACCATTTTGATGAGTAACGTCTCAAATACACTTCATCCAATTCTAAGTGCAAACGATCGTTAAGCAATATAAAATCCAACAAATGAGTTAGGGTCGAACCCACAGGGAGCGGTACGCGTTCAAATTCAATTACGAAGTACAAATGTGATCTAGCTAGCTATAGGAATAGACATTATCGAAAAAGACATGAAATAAATTAAAAGGGTTGACATGAATGTCAGATGGGGGAGCTTTGTTTGCAATTATCAACTACAACACAGTCACACAAAATTGAAATAACAATATGGAGAGGAATTCTCGAGATGTGATCGATTATAGGAAAATTTCACTATATGGGAAATTGTAACTACTAATACATAGTTAAATATCAGGGGGTAGGCTAGACTATGAGTGAAATAGCTTTCTCTCGAACAACTATTCCACTTCAAGCGATTTCTTTCGAACATCCACAAGCATAGCAATTAAGAACAACCCACACCTTAATTCATCCACTCTCTCAAGCTAGATGAGTAGGATTGGGTTTAGGATTAACTCTCTTGAGCTGAACCCATATCAACCCAATACCTACAAACCATTAATCAAAAGCCTTAGCCCCAAAACCTCTCTTTCAAGCAAGCAAAGAACACAAAACTAGAACTGCATTTGCAACTACAATTCATAAATTAAACCTCAGCTAATGATTAAACCCACTTCAATATAGCACTTAAACTAATAATTAACAATACCCATAAGTTAATTCATCCCATAATCACATGATCACACCCCAGGAATTGGGGTTTTAGCTAAACATCATAAAAAGGTAAAAACGGTTATCAAATTGATTATCCATCAACTAGGTAAGAGTAATCAAGCCTTTACAATGCTCCAAATTGAAGAAAATTAGTAACCCACTTGCAAACTCTCCGAATTGAGTCTCAAAAAGTCTTCAAGTCTACTGAAAAACTATTTTAAAGGGTAGCAAGCTAAAATCTGGAAAAAAATGTTTTTAAATTAACAGTCAAAATTCAATTTATAGTTGCCAAAAATTAGCCATGAAGGGCCATTAGGCTAGGTAAGTCGGGTTTGCCGAGTGGTTCGGCGAACCTCCCTTTGCTCTCTTCTACCGCCTTTTTGCATTGGCTCTCAACATCCTCAAGTCCTGTAAATTTGGGCGATCACTCTTGGCATCGCGAAACTGCTCGGCGATTCGCCGACTGCCCCTTTCATGTCGCCGACTTGGTTTCTTCTCTCAAAGCTGGCACACTGGAACTTTAGGCGGACTAAATAGACACTCGGCGATTCGCCTAATGCTTTTGGCGATCATCAGGTTCGCCTTTCTCCGCTTCTTTAGTTGTTTTGTTCCTTTTTTGCCTGTTAGTATCCTTGTTTTGATTCTCAATGCATATACCTGAAAATTCAAGGCTTTAAGATCAATTTATGGCACAAATTAAGCATTTGAGGACACTAAACCTATATAAACAAAGCCCCAAATGAATCCAAATCTCGGACTCATCAATTCCATGTGTATTTTGACATCTAGAACTTGTCCAGTGTGTGTACAGAGTAAAATAATGTGTTGATTTATAGGATATCCTTTCATTTTTTTATATTTAGTCTCTTTGAGTCTTTTAGCATGTTTCTTTGATTAGCCTCTTAATAAGCTTTTCTCCTTTATTAATTTACCTTGCATTAAATTGATCTCCAAGTTCCTAGTGCACTTTATAGTTGAAAATTTTAAGAGTAAAGGAAGTTAAAGAAAAAAATGTTAAAATAATGAGAATTGGTATGGATGAAAAAAAAGTAAAAATTACAATAATATACTACTTAAGACTTTAATAACAAAATATTAAAATACTTCTATTTAATTACAAACATAGTTTTTAAATTACAAACATTACAAAATGATTAATTTTTGAATTTAAGTGAATTTTTTTTCCCTCTTTCCTACTTTTTGTATTATGTGCCTTTTTGTGTGGAGTATAATTAGAGTATTAAAGTTTATCAATTATCTCTCCAATTACAGATTAATTAATACACGTTACCTTAATTTTATTCTCTCCTCTTTTTACGTTTATTGGCCTTTCAAATCATATTTATTTTCTTCCTTTTTATACAATTTTTTATGTTACCAATAAAGTTGGTGTAGTTACTCCCTATGTGATTTATAGTTCCTAGTAAATTTAAACCTTCTCTTCATCTGTCAAACTTCTTAACCCTTCCATCTTCCTCCGTCCATATCCTTTCTTGAAACATTTACCATAATTCAGTTCATCACTTTAACCACCCATTTCATCAAATTTTCACCATTGTTAACCCATTTGTTGAGTTCGATGGACAGGACTCCGCGTAAAAGCACTAGGCTAAATAAATCAGTTGTAGTGGTTGATAGTCCGCCTGTTATATGTTCAAGACCTTCCTTTGAATTGAATGTGTTCACTCAATCGCCTATCAATGAAAGGTATAAGAGACGACAACAAAATCTCTAAAGGAATCAATGAGTGTGTTGTCATTAATTCTTCCTCAACCAGCAAGGTTCAACAAGAATGGATTTTATTGTTGATACAAATAGGAAGGGTAAAGAAAAAGTGATTGAAGCTTCTGTCGAGAAAAACTATCCTCATGATAGTAATTTTGAGGATGAAATCCCCATTGCTAAAAGATTAAGATTAAATAATGATCCGTAATTATCTGTGAAATCGTGTCTGAAGATACTAAACTTATCTCTGATTATGTTTGTGTTAATGTTTGTGACATGCAAGTTAATTTTTTTGTTTTCTTCTTAGAAATCTGCTGGGGTTTCGGCAAGGAAGGGTTCAAATCCAAAAAAGGGTCAGTTCGATTATTAAGAAAAGGAAAAAGTCGACACAACCTTTAAAGTTAATTTTTTTAATTTTTGTTTATTATCTTGGTTTGATTATTTTATTGTTTGCTGCAAATGCTTTCTTAGTTTTATATTTATAATTTCCATTTTCTGACTATTATAATTTATTAATTTATTATTTTTTAGATTAAGAAGAAATAATTTCGTTGGTGTTCATATGTCAATCTCAATGTGTTTGTTGATATACCGAATCAGCTTTCTAAAATAAGCAGTCTTCATTTTTTTAAAGAATCACCTTTTGATTTATCTTTTAGATTTACCACAAATTAAATTCCAACCTCATGTTATCAGAAGTTTGGTTCATCATTTGTCTAACAATCAAGATGATATGTTTGTTTTTAACTTAAATGGCAAAGAACTTCAATTTGGGCTTAAGGAATTTAGGATAATTACTGGTTTTAAATGTGGTGGGTCGATGGGTTTTGACCATGATCCAAACAGTCCATCAAAGATCAAAGATCTTTTCTCGTTACTTTTCGAATGCTACCGATAGGATGTTGAAATCTGATTTTTAAGGGGATTTAATGAAGATGGGTTGATTATGGAAGAAGACATTTTTAATATGCTGATGATTTATTTCATCAATACATTCATGTTGTCATCTCCACCAAAAAAATCACTTTCTATGTGTTGAGTCCGGATAGTACAATACCTATCCTTAGGGTAATCTATCATTTTTCAATCTAAAGAAGTTCATATCAAGTCAAATGGATACAGATCCAGATTATGTGAAGTTTTTGGGTTTTCGCTTGCGTTGCAAATTTAATTTTACGAATGTTGCAACAAAGTTGAAGTATCAATTGCAATTCGTACATCCAAACGTACTCCTAGCTCGCATCTTCAATTGGGAAATTTTCAAAAACAAGATCTATTTTGACAATCTTAAGAAAGGCATGTTCAGAAAATATGGCAATCAGGTATAGAAATTCGATAGTTACAATTACTTAATTTATTTTTTCTATGTTTATGCTTATATTTATAATTTATTTTTGTGATACTAGTATATGTTTGAAGATATTGTGTTAACGGATGATGAGCTTGATGTTATTGAGGCAGAAAACCTTATTGATTTTAATGATTCGACAAGTCTAGTGAACCTGATTGTTCTGTAAGGCAAAATGAAAATTTGTAGACTCACATGTCGTACGACAGAATGATAAAGAGTTGCCTCACAATCCTTCACATCATGTTGGAAGATATTCGAGTTTGGCATTTAATAAGGATTTTCATAAGCTTGCCCAAGAAGTTGTTAAGGTTTGGTTAAAACTATTATTCATTTACTGTCATATATTTTGTTGAAAAAAAATTAATATCAATTGTGTTTTTAGGTTAGTAATGAGTTGGAAAAAATTAAGAAAAATGTAGATGCTCAGTTTATTGAAATGAAGGCGTTTATGGATTCAACATTCAAACATATCATCGATGAGTTGAAATCTCTTTAAAAAGAAGTTTCAACCAATACAGATTTAGGAACTGAATGGGTTAGTGTACTTTATATACTTTATTCATAAATGGCCTCATTATTTACATAAACACTAGCATTTGTTCAACATTTAAGTTGTTCTAATGGTATATTCAATAAACAACTATGTGTATTTATGTAACTGTATTCTTTAGATAATCATTTATTCTACAAATTTCTAAGTACATTAACATGTAGTATAATTTATCTTTTCAACATTAGAGTTGTAGGATGAAAGGAATATCATATGAAGATTCTCATGAAGAGTGTGGTAATGAAACATATAATGGTGAGATTAAAACAGTTCAAAAAGAGGTGCGGAAGAGGAAAATGCAGGTGATGTCAATGTAAGTAATATACTGCCTTATATAATTTTTTTGTTAATATTTTATCATCTTATTATCTACATTTATGTATTTTTTTTTGGTATGTTGGTGTATAACTATGTTTTAAAACTACTTTTTATCAGATTATTGCTCATCTATATTTCTGATTTATTTATTAATTGACTAGTTTCATTTTTTGATTGAATGTTGAGATTATTAAGGTAGTAATTTAGGATATAAGTAAATAAAGGATCGATGTTCAAGATGAACATATGGAAGATTGTGTTGTTAAAGACCATGTCCATTCTCCCCCTTTCATTAGTCAACATTTGGTTAATAACACATGCAAGTTTTTTTTGTTAGTGTTCAATAATGTTGTTTTTTTAAACAAATTAATAAAAAGAACCTTTATTTTTGATGATTTGAATCATTTTCTAGGTGAAAGTTCTGTGGCATTGAAAAAAAAAACAGAAATACTCCCACACTGTATGACTTTGTTATGCCAATAATGCGTGAATCACAGTTGGTTGCTATTGAAACTGGACAAACATATGTGTTATCATTGGTTGTTGTTGAATCTGAAAACACATATGTCGCACCTTTGATTGCTGTTGAAGTGCTGGAAACACAGATGTGACACTAGTTCAAAATGTTCGTACAAAGTTTTCAGGAAAGTATGCACAGTCACCATACACTTATCTAAGTGAATCTGGTGGCACATCTAGAAAGGCGTCGATCTACTGTTCATGGAAGCACCCTTATGCAAATTACACAGGGTTTAATATGAACAATAATGTGATTCCTTATTTCAAAAAATGAATTGATAACAAACTATCCAAAAAACGTGGCAAGTACGTATAGTAATTTGAATTTACTTTAGTAGTTTTTTTTCTTATTATTCATGTTTACAATTAAATATTTTTTTTGACAAGAAAACTAGTTTCTTCATAGCTGCAGAAAATCCTATTGACCCTCCTTTTGAGTTTGGAGTTGGTAGAGTGAATTTAATGAATTGGTTTTCCCCTTTGGCTTATCTAAGAAAACCTTGGGGAGATTTGATAATTAAATTTCTTGCCACTTTTTTTATGATAAACTTAAATTATTACTTTTATGTTTGGTGTGTTTATTGTTGATTTGGTAATTGAAACTATTATTAATTTCATCTTGTCTAAACTGTGAATTAGTCATTGTGAATTCATTTTTATGTGCTTTATGTATAGGAAAGAAAAACTAAAGTATACAAATATAGAGCATTAAATAGAGACTATAATACTTAAATTATCAGAAATAATTGTTTAAATTAAATCCATTTAGCTTTATATATTTTTTGTTGGTTGATAACTAATAATGCATGATTTTATACAGCATGTTGATGTGATTATGTATTATCTACGTAAATTTTGCAAGTATGGCCCTGGTAATAATTCAAGAGTTACTACAACTGATCCACTTTTCATCAATAAACTATCAAATATGATACTTTAGTTCTTGGTTTGCACTGATTACTATGGGAAAAACGAAAAACATTGACTGAAATATTAATCCACATTATGCTAAAAAATCAGTTGGTGATCCATTGACCTACGTCAAGCGTAAAAACATTCCACGGCAAGTTGATGATTCATGTAGGTGTACTGTATTTATTTCTTAATTGCTCGGTACTATATAATATTTTATCTTCACATATCGTCTTTATCTTTGTAGTGATTGTGGCCTGTATACTTATGGTTTTGAGGAATATGCTTGTCGTGGAGATGTGGATATATCAATGTCAAAGTTTGATTCTGTAAATCTACGTGTGAGATATGGAGCACTTTCTTGAGATTATGGAAAGAGGAAAATTGATACTTGTACTGTTAGTGAAGATGAAGCATCTCAAAAAGGTGGTCAGTTAATCCGAAAGACGAAGGATTAAAAATTAGCATGTTCTATTAAGACAGGATTTTATCTAATTTGTTGTTGGATTTTGATCTTTTAAACATGTTTTTTGTTTTATTGTTGGATATCTCACTTTAATTGGTTTTTCGTTCAGTTTTGGTGCTTATAATATGTTCACTTATTTGACAAATATTTGTCAAAAATTTATGGTTTATTGTGGTGTCTAACTATTTTTTATTGGTTAATTCTTTTGACTAATTGCATTGTGTGAGTTTGGTATATAATATACCATTGGGAAAATGCATAAGTACCCCCCAGCCTATGCCCAAAATCTACGAGACACACCTAATCTTTACTAAGGTGTTATT
>JAJOOH010028780.1:0-22423 GCA_029582605.1 Solanum gracilifrons
AGGTCTTTATCTAGTGGATCAACCAAAGCTAAGAGTTTGGTTCTACCTTAGGCAAGTAGGACAACCCCTTTTCGATGTGGGGTAGACACCGAATTCCATGATTAAGCTCACATGGTCTATGTCGGTTAACGATAATCCCATTATGATAATATGATTTATGAACTATAGTTACTCAATAGGCTTTCCTTAGAGTGGGTAGGATTATGGGATCTTATTCATGCATTGTAGAAGAATACTTTGAGGGTATTTATGGTATGTTTCCAATATGATTTGATGACCTATATGCTAAATATGCTTATGACTTATTCTTTTGCACTAATCCTTATGGTTATTCTTAAACTTGGTACAATACATGATTTTCAACTAAAATGTCCCTTTTTGCATGTTTCAAGGTTTTTATGCATGGCTACCATAGTTAGTATATCTTTGTACTAACCCATGTTTTCTGCATTTTCTATAAGTGTATGGTCTGGTGATGGAGGTGATCTTTCTCCTTGATCAAAGCTTGGATCGTCTATTTTTCTTGCTTTTAGTGAGTCCTCATGCTTCGAGGACGGATGCTGACTTTTGCAGTTTCATTTTCTTGTACTTTCATTTGAGAACTATGTTGTAAGGGTTGTGACCCTATTTGATACTTCGATTGTAATAGATGGGTAATTGAGACAAGTCTAGACTTCCACTTTGATTTTATGAAACTTTTGGACTTAAATGCGTTTTTACTATTTTTATTCTAATACTTTATGTTATGATATGCTAAGTGTCTTACATGGTTCCTTTAGGGTTTCTATGTGCCTTGTTATGTCTAGGGGGTACCCTTGGGTCATGAAAAACATGGTAATTAGAACAAAAGGTTTAGAATGATTCTAGGATGATGTCTCATAAGCCACGTCCAATAGAGTATTATTAATGAGTGAGAAGCGCGCCACAATTTTGAATAACAGGCTATAGGATGTTACGAAATTTCACTTCTTTCATTACTCTTAAGTCGTGCTTTAGAATTTAACTCTATAAAAGTCCCTCTCTTAATCCTTCTCTTGTGTCTTTAGGAAATGAATACACAAAGGGATAACAAAAGAAGGGTGGATAAGGAGAATGTGAATCAAGGATTTTCTCAGGTTAATCAAGCCCCTCAAGTTAACCAAGCTTCGGTTGATCCCGTAATAGAGAATGTGACCCATGTGGAGTTTAGGTCTACTATCCAATTATTGGCTCAAGTTGTGAAAACTCAAACCAATGGAGAGGTGATTGCTCCTATGACCACTAATCTAAATACTGTTGCTTCTAGATTGAGGGATTTTGCTAGGATGTACCCTCTCGTTTTTCTTGGATCCAAAGTGCGAGAGGATCCTCAAGAGTTTTTGGAAGAGGTTTATAAGATAATTGATGCCTTGCGGGTGACTTCGGTAGAGAAAGTGGAGCTAGCCAGTTATGAATTGAAGAGTGTTACTCAAGTATGGTATACTCAATGGATGAACAGTAGGCTAGTAGGAGCGGGTCTAATAGAGTGGGAAGAGTTCGAATTTCTGTTCCTTGATAGGTTCTTTCCCCGATACTTGAGGGAATCTAAGGTGGAAGAATTTTTTAACCTTCGTCAAGGAGGTATGAGTGTTCAAGAATATTCTCTAAAGTTTACCCAATTGTCCAAGTATGCTCCGGCTTTGGTTGTGGTCTCAAGGAATATGATGAGTATTTATTTGACGGGTTTGTCTAGATTTGTGAGAAAAGAATGTCGTTCGGCAATGCTTCATTATAATAAGGATATCTTATTTCTCATGGTGTATGCTCAACAAATGGAGGAAAAGAAACTCCATAAAAAGAATAGGGAGGTGAAAAGATCTAGAACCGGTGATGGGAATTTCTCTAATGCTAGGTCTGATGGATAAGGTCAATTAAGGTTCAAGCAAAGGTTCTCCAACCAGGGCTCTTCTAGTTCTCCCTCAAGGTCAACAATGATAGGGTGTATAACCCTAAACATCAAGGAGGCAATAGTGGTGGTTCCTTTGTTTCTAGGCCAAATTGTGCAACGTGTGGTAGAAAACATGGTGGCAAATGCTTAGTTGGCTCAGATGGGTGCTATGGTTGTGGGAAGAATGGCCACAAGATGAGAGATTGTCCTATGCTCAAGGTTAAAGTGAGAGAAGATAAGAAAGCTTCTCTAAGAGGTTCAACATCCAATGCTCAAAAGCAAAACCGCTTTTATGATCTTCAATCCCGAGGTGACCAACAGAGCTCCCTGGTTGTGGTGATTGGTATGTTGCAAGTCTCTTATATTGTAGTATATTCTTTGTTAGATCCCGGTGCCACTTTGTCCTATGTGACACCTTTTGTGGCCATGAAGTTTGAAATACTCCCAGAAGTGTTGTCAAGCTTTTTTCAGTTTCTAACCTATTTAGTGACTCGGTGATGGATAAAAGAGTCTATAGAAGTTGTCCAATATGTTGTCCCATAAAGTTACCTTGGTTGAGTTGGTTGAGTTAGACATGTTAGACGTTGATGATATTCCTACTAAGTACCTCCTTGAGGTCACCTTAGATGAACTAACCATTCTTCCTTCTCATCTTTAGTCAATACTCATGCATAAGGAACATAAACATTTCATAAGTCATGACAAGGAAAACAACTCATAATACAATCCAAGTAAAGCATGAATCATTACATTAAGAATTATTGTCAACATTCTCATTATCTTCATTAAGAGCACATTCATTCATTAGACATTAAGATATGAGAGAATCACACCATAGTCCTCTCAAAACCTACTCGTGCAATGAATGGATGGCATTCCATACTACCACCCATTCTTCGTAGAAGACTCTCATTCAACCATAGCACGTATAACGTGGGGAGAGTGATAGTGTACCGACGTAATGAAAGATACGATATCACGTGCAGTAATATAACTCAACCGAATGGGTTGGGGTTGAGTCCCAATGGAGTGGTTGCAAGAATTTAAAGAAAAGTAAAACTATGTTCTAATCAATCATAGCTATAGACATTAACGAGTAAAACTATAACAACTTTAAAAAATGACACGAATGTCAATTATCAAATGTGGGGCTTGTATTCAACTAATGAACAAAAATAGTAAAAAAAATATAAAGATACGAGTTAGGGAGACGGGATTATTGGGATGTGATAGGAATGTGGGATAAAATATACTATTGGGTAAACGCTATTGATAGTAAATCGCTGAATATTTGTAACTAGGCTAGACTTTAGTGGGGGTAAATTCTCTCCCGAGCAACTTACCCCAAATCAACTCGGTTTCTCTCGAACACCAAGTTGCAGCATTTAAGCACACCCTACGCCTTAGACCATTCATTCTCTAGAGCTGAATGTATGGGAGAAGGTCTAGGATTCACTCTCTCTAGCTGAATCCACGACGACCAAATAACCACCGGCTATCAATTTAGTAGTCTTAGTTTTAAAACCTCTCCCTCGAGCAAGCAAAAAACACTAAGATGAAATCGTATTTGCAACTATAATCCCATTAAGTTCAAACATAACTACTAAACGAAATCACATTTAAACAACAAATATACTAACAATAAACAATACCCAACAGGAAATTTAACCCATTTTCACAAAATCACACCCCAACATTGGGGTTTTAGCTAGACATGAAAAAGAGAAAATAATCAATATCTACAAGTATTTCCATCAAGTGGGTACGATAGAAAATGTCTTTAAACACGTCTGGGATGAAGATTCTTGGATACCCACTACCAATTTTTTGGAGTTGAAAACCTTCAAAAGCTTCAAGTTCAAGAACAATGTCTTCAAAAAAAAACTAAGAACAAAAAACCGAAAATATTCTAAGTCTCAGTAATAATTCTCTACAACTTGATATTAAGCTACAAAATTAAATGGGTATTTATAGTTTTCGAAAATTTGTGTTGCAAAGGACCAATCGATGCAGTTAGTCAGGATCGCCAATACACACGATGATCCGCCCTTTGGTCTGGTTCATTGCCTTTCATCTTTTTCCTTCAGCATCTTCACGTTTTGATTAATTGGGCGACAGGGAACTGCTTCGCAGAACTACTCGACAATACTGCGACTGCTCCTTTTCGTCGCAGATTAGATCATTTCCTTCACGGCTCAACACACTGGAACATTAAGAGAGATTTGAGGCATTTCAGTGAATCACCTAATGAAATAGGCGATCTTCAGGCCATCTTATCTTCTTTCGTTCAGCTGCTTTGTTCCTTTTTGCTCGATAGTGTCCATGTTTTGTCTCTCAAATTAAATACCTGAAACTTACGAATTTACATCAGATATTGAGACAAAATATGTATTTGGGGACACTAATTCAATCAAAATATAGCCCAAAATGAGTCCAAATTGTGGACTCATCAACACCCCCAACTTAAACTTTTGCTTCTCCTCAAGTAAAACTCAAGTTGAGTAGTTCAAAAAGGATGTCTCAAACAGTGCTACACAAGACTCAATCATGAATGTACACATAAGACTCAACTTATTCATAGAAGGATCAATTGTGTACTCAAAGACTCAAGTTATGACACACCATTATCAAAGATTCCCAAGCTCATAATTCTTGTTTCAAAATCAAGTTCAAGATCAACTAAGGTATTCAAATGCCCTCACATAAAGAATGATTCCATATTCGTATATAATGATTAAATCATTTAATGCTCTAAAATCAAGATCAACACTCACACTCACAAAGAAGAACACAATGTATGCTTTCACCGATAGGTTTGCCCGTATTTTCCATTCAACATTTGCTTCATCTCACTCAAGATCAAAAAGGTCTTTTTAAGGCTTGTAATGGGGCTGAGTGCAAATGTATGGTCATTTAGGCTTAGTGACTTTCATCCTTATGATATGTGGTGCTCACATGATTTTCTTTCCTCTTCTTTCATCATTTTCTTTAGTGCTCATAAGTCATCCCATTATTCACTTTCCATAGATTGTTCGGAAACCCCATTTCTTTTGTATTTTCATAAATTTATTCCATAACTTTTTCTTTGTCATTCTTTTATTTCCCCCTTTTTTGTGTGTGAAAGGGCTCCATTTATCTCAACACCATGGGTTAAAGGGACTTTTCTAGCATTTCTTGACCTGCCTTTTCTTTTCTCCACACCTCCAACTTAGGCTTTTGCCCTAATTTGGATACAATCAACCACAGATCAAGAAGATTATAGGTAGTGGAGTAAGAGAGGTCATGTTTTCATCAAGTTTCTTCCAAAAAAGGATAAAGCTCAAGAGGTGTTCAACAGAGGTTCACACACACTCACAAGGTTGGCCACAAAAGAGGTATATGCCAAATTGGCTCACACTCTTCGAAGTTACCTAAGATCATATCATGAGATAGTCTTACTTAGTCGACCGGACCAACGAGGCAATTTCTAGGTGTTATCATGAATGGTTCACAGTAAGCTCATCACACAAGGCATCAACACCAAAGTAAAACAAAACTTCACACTTTTGCTAGTGTGCAAAGATCAACACAAAAAAATCAATTTGATACTTGGCTAGTCACAACGAGATGAAAACAGTTCACATATTGCCTATGTAACTTCACTTGGTCTCATCATAACTACACATTCATGTTCGTTCGATTACAAGCACTATTAAATCATCGATATTTATAAAAACCGGGACTCAAAGTTGCTAAAGAACAACCACAATCAAGTAAATACAAGAGTGGGCGAAAAATTTGGAAGGGTAAAAAGTCATTTACAATTAAAGCATAAGGAGCCACAAGCTCAAACATCCACAGAAAGCAGTGTATAACATAATATTAAGCATAAGAATCCAAATATACGATCAAAACATCAGTCATAAAAGCACGCAAAGGTGGGCCTCACCCCACCACAAATAAAAGTATTTTTCCTCAAATGCAAACAACATTATCCATAATTTAAAATAAAGTAAGACAGAGGGGGAGATAAAGAGGGGATCATGTCTAAGAAGTCGCTCCATCTATCTGGGCATTAGTGTCCGGTGCATTGGTATACATTTGGGCATCGGTGCCCGGAGTCACCTAGAGGTGCCAGCTCCACTAGAGCCAACAAAAAGTGTATTTTCCAGGGCAGCCTGCACAACCACATCTATCATGGCTGCTTCAGTCTCTGTCAGGTCCTCATCTGCAACTTCCTCAGTCTCCTCAGGCATCTTCTCATTAGTCTCTAGCTTTGATTCAGGATCGGCTGTCTGCTCCATTGTATCTTCATGTCCGGTGGTACTCGGAGTTATCTCAGGCACATATGGAATCTCTACTGTTCCAAAGACCATGGGCATATTGTTGGATTTTAAGGTAATCCACATCTTTCATCAGCTCAGCAACGACTACTTTTAAAGTCGTTACCTCCTCGGTGGCCCCTTGGCCATGCTCAGACACTATTATCCTTACCACAAGGGCATCAATGGAGGCGCTCAATGGTGATACTGCATCGGTTAGGGTATTTTGAATCATGTATGGAATGGAGGCCTCGAATCTGGTAGCTCGACGATCAGTAGAATGGGAAATCTGTCCCAACAGGTCAAGGAGACAGTGCAGTAGCAGAAGAACTAGGGATATCAGAAGATACAACACAAGGAGTACCTGAATGCCCAGGGCCGGAGTAGGCAAAGATACCTCTGCATGTAAAGAGTTTATGTTTACAAGTGGAGATGAGGCCATCGGGGCTGCCTTCTTCTTCTTCTCTGCCTGGTCCTTTAAATATTTTTCCTCTATCCTCCAGATATCAGTAGAGGATATGGAAGTTACTTCCACATCTTTCTTTGGATCTCTAGGTACCCGAGCATATCTGTACAACTCTGTGATCAATACAGGAAAGAGGAGAGAACTATGACGCTGCTTGGCCCTCATGACCATCTCACATGCTATAATCATCCCCAAATTGAGCCTCGTCCCATCAACGATATAGCCTAGGAACGCTGCCTTGGCCACGCGAAGAATAGACTCGTTTTGGGAGGTCATAATCATGTTGTTGATGAAACCAAACCAATACCTCGCTGCTACATTTCTGTCATTTTTTTTATAGGAGCACCTGCCTCCAACCACTTCGGAGTAACATCAAAAATCAAAAGGGCTAACCATTTCTTCATAATGTTCAGCTTTTTTGTTCTGATCATATGCTGGCAGTCATCATCAATATGTGTGGATACGCCCAAAACTGTGTTGATAGCACCACTATCACACTTTACCTTCCCGCCTCTTACAACCACTTAGTCAACCGACTTGAAGATAGCTGCCGGCTATTTTCCTTGTGGTATTAATGCACTGTACGCGGTGTAGAATTCCCTAACCCAACTTTTAATACACGACCACAGGGTTTTGTGAAGATCTGGAACTTGTGAGATTTCAGGCAATCCATTATCTTCGGGTACCTATCGATAACCTCATCCGTGGATAGACGCTTCTCCTCAAGAATCATCCTCAGTCCCTCAGTATATAATATGTTCATCGACCTGGGAGGAAGATCCTGCGTAGGAGGGGCTAGGACTACAACCTTCTTTTGAACTGGAAGAGGAGGAATGGTAAGTTGAGGGTTCCTGATCCTAGACCGATCATTCATCTTTTTAGATCATAGCTCTACCTTCTGCGCTGGTATAAGCTCATCATCAGAAGCTGTAATCTCGGGCTCCTGGCGCTCACCCTCACTTTTACAACTGGTGAGGTGAGTGGTGTAGATGTCGTCACTGTCGGAGCTGACATATGGTGATTTAGGTGCCTTCACCTTACCCTTACCTTCCCCACCATTTGTGTGGGCTTTTGTGGCCTTTCTCTTCGGTGCATCTGCATCCTCATTTTGTATAATCCATTTTGTTTTTCCTTGTGGTGACGCATTTCGTCCTGCAACTTTTGGTCTGGCCAAGTCTGCAAAACATTGGGAAAAAATTAAGAAACCACTCGGTTGATAATACAGAAACCCAGTTTCAAACAATCTCGCCGAACCAGTCAGTGAGTCTCCGAATTGCTTTGGCAGGCTTGGCTGGGCTCGCTGAAAGAATTTCCTTCAAATTCTAGGCATGTCCGTGAAGGTAAACGTCTTTCGGCGAATCGCTAATCATTTTCGACTACCAAATATTAGCATGCCGAAAGTTACAGTGCAAAAAGGGTTTTGGGGCACAGTCAAAGGGCGATCAAGTAATCTTTCAATGAGTCGCCTACTAATATCGGCGATCTCAGGCTTCTCACAAAAAGTTGCAAAGCCAAACAGCAAGTAAAGTATGAAATTAAAGGCAAGATGGGGACATTAGGCGAACCACCGAGTGTTTCGGTGAGCTCTAACCAGCTTCTCAAATTTAACCCAACTTCTCAAATTTAACACCATAACCGCCGGAAAAAAAAAATAAAACATGCACTAGTTAATTTAAGTTCAGACCCATAACACCCATCACCCCGAGATACTCAGATTTCTCCCGGTTTTGCCAAATTTGGCCAAATGCTAACTTTTTCTCTTAAGAATGGTGTCACCCACTCTATCATTGTGCAATTTTACACCATTTTGCACAAATATGAGTTATTGAGGCTACACCCAACCAATCTAACCAACATGCAAGGACAACCCCACAAAATTTAACATATTTTAAAGCACAAATATATGGGCATTCGACGATCAAAACAATACGAGAAAGATTATCAAATTATAATCGGCAATCAAATACTCTAATCCTATCAGAGAGGCCCAACACAAATCACTAAGATAAAATCCATTGCATAAGAGTACAAATATCAAAAGTAAGTGTGGGGTTTGGAAAACCAACTTTTATTGCTAATTAAAACAAGAATGTAATCCTTGGTAGCAAAGTAATCCAATTTCGAGAACAAATCAATCAGATAAAATACTTATAGAACACGGAAATATTGAGAATACTAAGCAGGTGCGAGCTTGTGAAGATCAAAAGTGAGGGAAAGTAAACAAAAATTTGTGCTTGCACCTTTGGACTTATAAGAACCATCCAGATCTAGGTCATTTGGCGAAATTAGTCACAATCGCTGAACTACTAGGTGACACACCGAACGATCACTTACCTTGGCAAATTTTTTAGAATTTTCAGTTAAACTAAGACTCCAATCGACGGTCCAGGTTGGGATCGCTGACCTTCTGGCTATTCGCCGACTGGACCTTTAGCTCGCCAATTCTTATATTTTTTAAATACTTTCCTCACTTTGTCCTGCACATTTAACACACTATTATTCTAAAATAAACTTTAATCTATAAGACCTTGGGTTGCCTCTCAAGAAGCACCTTAGTTATAGTTGTGGCACGACTTCCCAACTTAGTCTTGATTCGTGGAATAGAGACGAGACAACACATGACCCATTTTGGATCTATAGAAGCTGAATATATATGAAATGGGAAGTAGTTATCTCATTCAGCATTGATACATTTTCTTTTATCTCATGCAACACCTTGTCATGACCTTCGACTTTGTGGAAAATTAGTGAGAGTGTTTCCGGTATTTGCCCACCGTCACTCACACTAGGCTTCACACGCTCATGAGAGGGAATGTACTGGTCTTTGTTTTTGTCTGGTGCTCCTAATTATACTATGTTCTTAGTTACTAGATCTAGCTGGGTTAGCAATGTAGCCAAAAGATGGTTCTTCTCAGTCTCTTTGTTAGTCATGGGCAGGTTATCAAAGAGCTGGGTTGCTATTGCATATGGCAGTTGTGAGAGACCCCCTGGAAATATTTGTTCAGCCATTCTTCTATTTTCTGAGCCAAAACTTTTGTAGAAGCAGTCTAATAACACGTTTTCTGAGATTCCATGAGTTAGGTAATAAAGGAAGATTGGCTTAAATTTCAGCCACAACTCATGGATTTACTCCCTCTCCGATTGTCTGAAACTTATGATGCTATCCATAAGAGACATCATTCTTAGAGAAGTTAAATCCATTTGGTCACCATTGCTATCAGGCATGCTCCACTGTCCTACTCAACACAAGCAAGCAAAACAAAACTAAAATTTAAGCTAGTAAAACTACAACAAACAAGAACAAAATCCAACTTAACTAAAAATTCTCAACTAACACCACTCCCCGGAAGCAGCGCCATTTTTGATAGTTAAACAACATAGTCAGAGACACGACTTCCGATTCAGGTGTCAACGATCGCGTGCAGTAATATAACCCTACCGAATGGGTTGGGATCGAGTTCCAAGGGAGTGGTTGCAAGAATTAATAGAAAGGTAAAACTATATTCTCATCAATCATAGCTATAGAAATTAAAGAGTAAAAATATAATAAGTTCAAGAAATGACATGAATGTCAATTATCAAATTGGGGGTTTGTATTAAACTAATGAACAAAAACTGCAAAAAAAATTAAAAATACGAGATAGGGAGACGGGATTCTTGGGATGTGATAGGAATGTGGGATAAAATATACTATTGGGTAAATGTTATTGATAGTAAATCGCTGAATCTTTGTAACTAGGCTAGACTTTAGTGGGTGTAAATTCTCTCTCGAGCAACTTACCCCGAATCAACTCAGTTTCTCTCAAACACTGAGGTGCAGCATTTAAGCACATCCTCCGCCTTTGCCCATTCAGCTCGAGACTCTCTTGAGCTGAATGTGTGGGAGAAGTTCTAGGATTCACTCTCTTGAACTGAACCCACGATGAACCAATAACCACCGGCTATCAATTTATTAGTCTTACTTTTAAAACCTCTCTCTCGAGTATGCCAAAAATAGTAAGATGAAATCCTATTTGCAACTACAATCCCATTAAGTTCAAACACAACTACTAAATGAAATCACATTTAAACAACAAATATACTAACAATAAGCAATACCCTATAGGAAATTTAACCCAAATTCACAAAATCACACCCCAAGAATTCTGATTTTAGCTAGACATGAAAAAGAGATAGAAATCAATACCAACAAGTGATTCCATCAAGCGGGTATGATAGAAAATGTCTTTAAACATGTCTAGGATGAAGATTCTTGGATACCCACTTCCAATTTCTTGGAGTTGAAAACCGTCAAAACCTTCAAGTTCAAGAACAATGTCTCCAAAAAAAACACTAAGAACTAAAAACTGAAAATATTGTAAGTCTAAGTAATAATTCTCTACAACTTGATACTAAGCTAGAGAATAAAATGAATATTTATAGTTTTAAAAAATTTGTGCTGCAAAGGACCACTTGACGCAGTTAGTAGGGATCGCCGATAAACTCGGTGAGCCGGCCTTTGGTCTGGTTCATTGCCTTTCAACTTTTGCCTTCAACATCTTCGCATTTTGATTCATTTGGCAACAATGAACTGCTACGCAGAACTACTCGACAACGCGCCGACTGCTCGCGCCGACTCGCAGACTTGATTTTTTCCTTCAGGGCTCAGCACACTGGAGCTTTAGGTGAGATTTGAGGCCTTTCGGCGACTTGCCTAATGGATTAGGCAATCTTCAGGCCGTCTTTTCTTCCTTCTTTCAGCCGCTTTGTTCCTTTTTGCTTGGTAGCGTCGATGTTTTGTCTCTCTAGTCAAATACCTAAAACTTAAGGATTTACATCAGATATTGAGACAAAATATGCATTTGAGGACACTATTTCAATCAAAATATAGCCCTAAATGAGTCCAAACTGTGGACTCTTCAAAGAGCTGCCATGTTACCATATCCACTCGGTACTTAGCCTCCATTCCCATAGAGTAGTTCATTCACATTAACATTATTGTACTTGAGAGGAATGTCGTTGACCTATCGACCCAAGGCACATTATTACACACATGAAAGGAATGCCATGAGCCTATCCATTCATGGTACATTATTAAGATATCTCATTGAATCCTCATAAAAGGAATGCCATAGCCTATTGATTCAAGATTCACCATTACATTATTTCATTGACTCATTATGAAAGGAATGACATTGTCCTGTCGATTCAAGAGTTATCATTACATTAGTTCATTGGATCATTATGAAAGGAATGTCATTGGCTTATCGATTCAAGACATAACCATAGAACACTTCATTAGTCATTTATGAAAGGAATGTCATTGGCCTATCGATTCATGTTCATTAAGTCAACATACATTAGTTACACGAGAAGAGGATGTCTAAGCGACCACTTCAAGGTACATCATTCAACATTACTTTCATTTACAGAAGAAGAGGATGTCTAAGCCTATCAATTCAAGATGTAACATTACATAGAACAAACCTTTCACATATATCATCATCATTCATAAGTGTATAATTGAGAATAAACTTTCAATAATAACACAATTGCATTCAAGACATGATCACCTTACTCTCATAAACATAGAAACCTTGCTTTTCAATAAAGCACATGCATAATTTTGATAGTCATGTATAGGTTCTTCATTCATTGTCCATCAAGATCCCTACATCACAATTCATGGTTCAAATCTTGCATCACCATTCTATGCATGGATATTCACATATTTAAATTATATTAACTGCTACATGCATAATTTGATAACAATCCACCCACATCAATCATCACCCACACTTTTAGATCCAATTTGACAAAATAGGGGTATCCATGGATTCATAGGTAATTCATAATAAAAAAAAGTAGTAAATCATCAAATTGATGATCATATAAGACAATAAACACTTTGAAATCATTTTGAAAGTGAATCCATGACATAGATTGAAAACCCTAGGTTTTGGAAAATTTCAACTTTTAGAAATAGAGTTTTGAAGGGACTCCTTGGATTGAACTTAACCAATGATGAAGACTACCATACCTTGATTGAAGAAACTCCACGAAATTGAGTAAGAAAGATGTACTCTTGAACTCCAAACCTAGATGTTTTCTTCTCATATGGTTGTTTCTAGAAAGAGAATATTTGGGTAGGGAGGTGGTTTCTATTTTTTGTTTTGGGAATAATGAATTGTAAAAGGTGGTATAATTGTTTAAAAAGCCTTAAATAATTCTAAATAACCAATATAAACCGTCCACTAACCTAACTAACCTTAAAAGGAATTTACCAGCCTACCCTTACCTTGGCCGAGTCTTGGACAGTTTGCATAGGGGTGACCTACGCCCACGACCTACGGTCCGTAGATGGGCTCACACTCCATCCTATAGGTCCGTAAATGCGGTCTGTAGCTTTAATTTATGGAGCATTGATCTAGGGACCTCCCCCATGTGCATGGATGGACCTACGGGGAGTAGGTCCTAAGAATTTTGGCTGTTTTGGTTCTTTGGGGCAGCCTTGGGGTTAGACTTTATGGTCCTCCTCAAGGACCCTTGGTTGGTCCTTGGGGAGTCGTACCTTGACGTTTAACCCCTCAACCTAAGTTTGGGAACTCATTTTACAACAATAAATGCCACATTAAACTCAATAACACACTCGTTAGGCTCTAGTTTCACCTACTAGTTTTTCGTGTCGTAACGGAAGGGGCTCTATGGGTGAAGGCTACACATAGATGAAAATTTACCATACCTTATTGAAAATGTACCACGAAATTGAGTAGAGAAGCTTGATTCTTAAACCCTAGCTTCACCTGTCTTCTTCTTCTTCTTCCTTGGAGTTCTGGAGCAAGTTTATTTTGGGGAAGGTTGGTTATGGATTTGGGTCTTGGGATTCTATGAAGTGTATGGGTTAGTGAATGACTTAAAATCAATTATATAGGTCAATTGAAACAATATAAAACGACCTCACATCATACTAACTAAATTAGGAATTACCTAGACTACCCCTAATTTAAGCCGACCTAAACCAACATATAGGCCCCATCCACGACCCCTACCTACGAGGTGTGGATTGACCCACGACCCGTACTGGTAGGGCATGGGTTTGGATTTTGCAGCTCCTCATTTGGTCTCATTATCCATGAGCCAGTCCCACGAAGCATGGGCCACCCTATAGGTCCCCTTCGTGGGTCACACTCTTGGGCAATTTTGGGTTAGACTTTATGGTCCTCCTCAAGGACCCTTGGTTGGTCCTTGGGGAGTGCTACCTTGATGTTTAACCCCAAACCCTTCATTCTAAGTTCGAGAAGCAAGTTTTACGACTCTAACACTTACGACAAGCTCTAGTTAAGGCTACTAGTTTCTGGGTTGTTACAACATCTCCCCCTTGGGAACATTCATCCTCGAATGACGATCTAGACACCTTACGGAATTAAAGACTCAAGACTAGCATCCCATCATGCATAAAACATCAAAATAATGCACAATTAAAGGATGAAACATCAACTCCATCTCAACATACATAACGCAACCCAAGGAAGTAGGAACTACATAGACCATCCATTATGCATACAAACTTCAACATTTCACATATTCATTGGATGAACTACCTTCTCCAACTCAAAGCATGCTCAACACAATATCATGAAGCAAATTATGCAATTATTCTCAAAAGCATATTAAAGCATGTTCGACAATTCATCTCATGAAGCATATAGACAACTCATAGTAAATGCACAACAACATGAGGAACACATAAATCATGAAAACTCATTTTCTTGCTAAACATGAATTTCTCAAGAATATGCATAACATAAGGAGATCATGGAAACACATAAATCACACATGACTCCAAGATATGAAACAAGCCATAAGGAACTCTTTGTCTCAAGCTAGAATAGGAATAGGACAAAGAGATGAGGATATCAAAACTCTCAACCATTTTACTATCTAAGAATATATCTTCCTATTGGGAGTAAAACCTTTCTAAGGATAACATCAAAGTCTAACAAATAGCATAAGGATCTTAATAAAACATTTACATCTAAAGGGAACTATCAAGATATCATTTACTTCATCCGAAAGTGCTCCTTTGTCCTCTCTAAACCGGAGTGCATAGAACCGACCATAATTTGGAGGAATAGGAACTGGATCACTAGGAGGAGCTTGTTTGGCCTCTCTCCCTTTTTCCATGAGTCTCGAGCAATATCTCATCTTATGACCTTTCTTACCACACCCAAAGCAACCATCCGTGTTGGCTAGGCACTTACCCACATGTTGCTTCCCACATTTGGCACATGTAGACCTTTCAAAAGAAGAACCACCTCCATTTTCTTATTGAGATTTAGGGTTAGACACCCTATCCTTGTTGACCATTGGGGAATCATTGGAGGAATCTTGATTGAAGGACCTCTTTTTGAAGCTTGGTTGACCTTGTTTATCGGACGTAGCTCGTTTTACCTCCATATTCTTTCTCTTGAGTTTGGACCCCTAAATTTGTTGGGCATACACCATTATCCTAGAGATATTCATGTTATTATGGAGCACTGCCGTACGACATTCTTCTCCAACTAAGTCAAACACACCGGTCAAAAACCTACTCATCTCCTCCCTCGGATCCACCACCATAGATTGAGCATACTGGATAGTTGGGTAAATTTCAAGGCATACTCATTAACACTCATGCTACCTTAACTAAGGTCAATGAATTCTTCCACCTTAGCTTCGCTCAACTCTCGAGGAAAGAACCTATCAATAAATTCTTGCTTAAAAGCCTCTCAATCAATGGGACTCGCTTTTACTGGGATATTTCTCTTTCTTTGGGTATACCAAACTTGAGCAGCATCCTTCAATTGGTAAGCAGCTAGCTCCGTTTTTCTATCGAAGACTTCCCAATGGCATCAAGTATTTTATAAACCTCATCCACAAATTCTTAAGGATCCTCTGCCACTTTGGAATCAACAAACTTGGGAGGGTTCATTTTAACAAAATCCGTCAATCTAGAAGCTGTGGAATTCACATTAGGGTTCACATGATTCCCAACATCTCTATTGGCTTGGGCCGTCGTAGCTTGCGCTTAAGTTGTCATGGCTTGAGCTTGAGTTGTCACGGCATGGATTAACATTAAAATAGCCGACCTAACTTCCACATCCGACATAGACAAAGGGTTACTCGGAGCTTCATTAGCTTGAGGAGCTTGATTCACTTGAGGAGCTTCTTCATTGACATTGTCACCCTTCATTCTCCATGTGTTAGCCCTTCGTGTATTCATATCTTGAAGACACAAAAGACGGATTAGGAGATGAACTTTATAGAGTTAAACTCTTCGACACGACTTAAGAGTAATGAAAGAAGTGTATCTTCCTAACATCTTATAGCCTCTCATTCATAAATGTAGAGCGCTTCACATTGTGAACAAGACTCAACTAGATGTGGCTTATGAGACATCATCGTAGAATCATTCTAAACCTTGTGTTGTGATTACCAAGTTTGTCACGACCCAAGAGTACCCCTTAGATGTGAAAAGGCACATAGAACCCCAAAAGGCTCCAGGTAAGTCCTTAATCATATCATAACATAGGATATAAGAATCTATAAGTAATTTAAAAACATTTATCCATACCATCAAAGTCTTTTTTAAAAGCAAGGGGAAGTGTAAGTTGTCTCAATTAGCCATCTAATAGAATCTTCGAATCAAATAGGGACACAACCCTTACAATAAAGTCCTAAAGTGAAATAACTAGAAAGAAACTACAGTTGACTCATACCTCCCCAAATCTTGAGGACTCACCACAAACTATGAGAATAGTCTATTCAAGCATGAATCAACGAAGATCACCTCAAACACCGGACCCTACACTTATGGAAAAATGTAGAAAATATGGGTTAGTATAAAAATACACAAAGTATGATGTACATGCATAAAAACCTTTAAAACATGCTAAAAAAGACATTTTAATCAAAAACCATGATATATGCCTAGTTTGAGAATCATCATGCACATTAGTATAAAACATAAACCATAAGCATTTTCAACATATATGTCATCATAGCGTAATAGAACCATCTTATAAGTAACCCTATGTTATACTTGTGCAATGCATAGATAAAGATCCCATAATCCCATCTATACCAAGTACCACTTAAATCCACCATAATCATACTTACCATTCGTTGATCCCATCTTTAGTTAATACTCCTAGACAAGAAAACCTTCACATTCACTAAGTCATATCAAGGAAAGCAACTCATAGCAACTATCCACACTAAGCATACTTAATTACATTTAGCCTTCATGTCAACATACTTAGTAGCATCATCATAAGCATATTCATTTAATAAATCATTATAACATTAAGGAACACACAATAACTACTCTAAATTCCTACTTGTGCAATGCATGGATAAAGTCGCATACCCCACCCACAATAAGTAGTGCATTATTGAGAAGCCATAGTTCATAGTCATTTATTGTGGGGGTAAAACTTAACCGACATAAACCATGTGAGCAAATCATGGAATCCAGTGTTACCCACACCGAAAAGAGTGTCCTACTTGCCTAAGGTAGAACCATTAACATTTAGCTTAGGTGGATCCACAAGCTATAACCTATGAGGGCATACAGTTTATGGGATAAGGATATTGCTACTAGATACCCCCGTCTCAACTCATGTATGAGCATCCATCTCAGGAGATCGCTACTAGAAACCCCGCCTCAACTCACGTGAGAGCTTCCATCTCATATCAATATCCACTCGGTGCTTAGCATTATTCCCCACGGAGTACTTAGCATTCATTACTGTAGTTCATTATTATGGGAAAAATAAATTGTTACTAGATGCCCCGCCTCAACTCAAGTGAAGGCGCCCATCGCATCCCAACATCATTCATAAGATAGCTCATAGATTCAGTAGGCGAGAATAGCCTTTCAAACTAAGAATCCCCATATTGTGAGAAAACCTTACACAACATGTTATTATCATTCATAAGTATAATTGAGAATAACCTTTCAATCAACACATCATCATTATCATAATCATAGAAACTTCATACATACTTCATTTATAAGTGTGTGTGTAGTGATCATAGCCTTTGAACAACAACACCATTACATCATAGTCATAATCACCTTCTTCTCAAATATTCAGAAAGCATGTACATAAACATCAAGATCATATATAATTCTCATAATTTTCCCTTCAAGGACCATGAATAATAATTCACCAACACATCTAGAATTACTATTTTAGACATGGATGATAACATGATTCAATTAATCAACTCATAATAGTCATAATTCTATCATATTCTACTTGCATCATTCAATACCCACACATTAAGATCTAATTTGAGAAAATAGGGTAATTCATGGATTCTTGAGAAATTGATGTTAAAATCATATAAAATCATCAATATATCTATAAAAAATAATAATTCAATCATTTAAAACAAATTATAAAGGAATCCATCAGATTGAAGTCAAACACTAACTTTTCGGATTTCTAACTTCGAAATTTGGGGTTCTAAAGGTGTTATATGGGTTAGTTAATGACTTAAATACACTTAAATAGGTTAGTTAAAACAATATAAAATGACCTCACACCATACTAACCGGATTAGGAATTACCTAGACTTCCCCTAATTTAAGTCGAGTTGACCTAACTTACAGGTCCCATCCACAACCCCGACCCACCGGGTATGGACTGATCAACGGCCCGTACTGGCAGTGCGTGGGTTGGGGTTCTACAACACCTTATTTGGCCTAATGATCCACGAGCCACTCCCACATAGTGTGGACTACCCTACGAGGCATAGGTCCTTCCGTGGGTCACACTTTTGGGCAGTTTTGGGGTAGACTTTAGGGTCCTCTTCAAGGACCGTTGGTTGGTTCTTGGGGAGTCGTACCTTGACATTTAACCCCCCAAACCCTTCATTCTATGTTCTAGAAGAAAGTTTTACGACTCTAACACTTACGACAAGCTCTAGTTGAGCCTACTTGTTTCCGGGTTGTTACAACATTTTCCCGCCAAATATAACAGAACTCCGACCTTTTGATTGGTCAAAAAGACGATGCACATTGGGCACCTGTTCAATGAGTCACCGAAAGTAACCTGAGATCGCCTAATTTCCTATTTTTCCCAAATTTCAATTTTCAAAATGCACATCTGAAAACCGTTATTCAAACAACAAAATTAACAACTACAAACTTGGTTTGCCTCCCAAGAAGCGCTTTATTTAATGTCGTTTCATGACAATGACATACTTTCAAGCTTCATTCTTTGGTTTAACCATGGTATCACTCGGCAATCCGCCTTTTGGTCTTGGATTTAAATGAGTCGAGATCTGACCCATCTGAGTTTCCAGCTGCTTAGTTGATGCCAAATGTGAGATAACTGTTTGGTTCAGAGAAGAGACGTCATCTTTCATTTCCTTTAGCACATTTTCTGATCCTTCCACTTTGTTGAGAATGCGTGCAAGCATATTTTCGGTGTAGAAGTTTCACAATCAACGCTTGGTACATATCGTTCTTTGTCACCATCCCACTCTCCCCAAATCGTACCACAGTCATGGCATTACCTATCTCAGAGTCTCCAAGAGTCATCGCGATCCCTGTTCCAACCTTGATTACCCCCCGGCCTTGGACATCTCGGACGGAAACCTCCACTCTAATTTACCCAAAAATACACCATTTTAATGCACATAACTTCTTCATCAAGATTTAATCCACTAACTCTAACTGCATTAACAACCTTAGAACCACTTCCCATGACATGTTTCGTCAATAGGTCCATTTGGGTCATAATCTTGGCCATATTTTCTTCTCTCTCTCGGTTCTTTTCCAATTGCCTGTTTGTCATCCCGAAGTTCAACTGAGACACATTATCTTCCCTAGTGTAGCAAGCTCGATTGATTTTAGTCATCTCATATATGAGAGTAGAGGTTATGTCAAACGGTTGTTGCATGATTCCTCCTCGAGCAAGCTGGTCTGCCACACCCTTTTTGACTTAATCGAGGCTCCGGTAGAAGAATTGTATCAACATATGTTTGGTAGTCCGTGAGTTGGACACTAGAGCAACAACTTCTGAAACCTCAACCATGTCTCATGAACAGATTCACCATCCTCTCTTTTAAAGTTCTGAATATTATCCCTCAATTTCACCATCTACGAGAGAGGGAAAAACCTTACATAAAACGCATCAGTGAGCTCCTCCCAAAAACTGAGTGATTCCCTTTGTTAATTAGCCAACCACTCCATTGCCTCTCCTAATAGAGAAAAGGGAAACAAATGAAGTTCGACAGACTCCTGAGTGATGTTCTTGAATAAGAATGGCCCACAAACATTCACAAAGTTTCGGACGTGGTAATGAGGGTCCTCAGTAACAAGACCTCCAAAGAGACCCTTCATTTGCAATAACTGCAACATAGTGCTAGTCATATGAAACACCGCATGACCTACGGTCGGAGGCAATCAAAAAGCAGTCATTTCTTCACCCTTCCAAACTGATCTTCATTGATATCGTGCAAATTATCGACGTCATCATTGTTCCCAATTTGGCTAGCATTGCTCCCGTTAACACTCATTTCTTCACTTGGTTAAGAGCAGCCTAATAAACGTTCAACTACACCTCATCCAATACTAGGTGTAGACGATCGTAATCTAGTATATAACCCAACGAAAAGTGGAGGTCGAACCCACAAGGAGCGGTACCATATCGAATTCTATTAGGAAGTAAAGATACGATTCTAATCAATTATAGAAGTAGACATTAGAGAAATCAAACAAAATAAGTCAAAGGTTTGACAATGAAGGTCAGATGGGGGGTAGTAAGTTGTCAATTAACAGCTACAATAATCAGTAAAATAGGGGATTAGACAAGTACGACGGAATTCTTGGGATGTGATCGATTAAAAGCTAATTTCACTATATGGGTAATTGAAGCTTATTAATAAAGTGTTGAATCACTGTGGGTAGGATAGACCATAGGTACAATAGTTTTCTCTCGAACAACTATTACGGTTCTGACGAGTTCTTACGAACCTCAAGAACCGTGACACTACAAAACAATCCAAAACCTTAATTTATCAACTCTCTCGAGCTAGATAGTTAGGATTGAGTTAAGATTCACTCTCTCAATCTGAACCCAGTACAACCCACACAATACAATTATCATTCGATATCCTTGGTCTTTTAACCTCTCTCTCGAGCAAGCCAAAAATACTAAGCTAAAATTGTATTTGTAACTACAATTCATAAATTACAACTTAGCTATCGATCAAACCAAAATTAAAACAAAATGTGAATCACTTAACAACAATACCCATAAGCTAATTAAGCAAATAATTACATGATCACACCCCAAGAATCGGGGGTTTAGCAAAGAGTCATAAAAAGATAGAAATCAATACCAAAAACATTATCCATGATATATGTATTGCAATTTAAGTGTTTAAAATGATCCAACGTGCTAAAAATCAAAAACACACTTCGAATCTACTTGAAAAAACCTTCAAAGTTGTTCTCCAATGGAAAAATACAAAGAAAACAATCCAAAAACTGAAGAAAACTAAAACTGGAATTCAATAATAACAAATTTCAGTTGGAAGGACCATTAGGCGAGGTAAGTCGAGCATCTCCAATTAGGTCGGTGACGCGCCAATCGCTCCATTCCATCACCGGTCTTTCTTGGCTAGTTATCCGCAAGGTTCTGTAACTTTAGGCGATCCAGGATGTGTCGCCGATCTGTTCGGTGATTCGCCGAAGGTCAAAATACATCACCAAGTTGGCTTCTCCCCAGGGCCGACAGTCTGGAACTTTAGGTGAGCTCAGGTGCCACTCGGCGAGTCGTTGAGTAGCTTTGGCGATTCTCAGCATTCTGCTATCTTGAGTCGTTTTCATCTTTTTAGCTTCTTTTCATGTTGTAGCATCCTTGTTTTGCACCTCCTTCCATCCTTGCTAGAAATTAAAATTTTAACATTAGTTCGTAGCATAAATTAGGCATTTGAAGACAATAAACTATCAAAACAAAGCCCTAAATGAGTCAAAATCTAGGACTCATCAACACTCCCAATGTAAATTGTTGTTTGTCCTTACGTAAACCTCAATATCAATCAGTTCAACAAGGATGTCTAAAAATGGTGTTACTCAAGACTCAGCACACGTGCATACAGGAGGTTCAAATTACACATGCTTGTGCAGTCTAACTTTCAGATTGTGAGTAAATATCATAAAATGGACCCAAGTTCACAAGCTTGCTTCAAATGCAAGTGCAAGGTCATCAACAACATTTGTATGCCCTCGCACCAAAAAATGATTCCATGCTCACACAAAGCTCATCAACTTTAAGAATTCGAAATCAGAAACAATTCTCACTCTCTCAAAAACCAACACATGCATGATCCTTCCCCATAGGCTTGCCCATATTTTCCGATCATCATGATAATAAGGTCATTCAAGTTCACAAAGGTATTATAAGGCTTGTAATGAGGCTGAGGGTAATGGTATGATCATTTAGGTTTAGTGACTACTACCTTCATGAGGCATAGCCTTCATTCCATTCTTTCACCTTCTCTTACAACCCTTTTTTTGTATTCTCAAAAGTCACACCCCAATTCTTTTAAGCACACTTATTGGATACCCATTTCCTTTTCTCATTTCATACACTTTATTTTTACAAAATTTCTCTTTTTTCAATCATTTTCATCTTTCTTTCTTTTTCTTTTTTTCTATGGAGGGTTCCATCTTTTCCAACATGATCTTTCAAAAAGGGGGATTTCCTAAAA
>JAJOOH010028781.1:0-23841 GCA_029582605.1 Solanum gracilifrons
GACCTAAGAACACCTGACCCGAGAACGCCTGACCCGAGAACGCCTGACCTGAGAACACCTACTATGATAACGCCTAACCAGAGGACACACCACAAAAACACATGACCAGAGGATACATGACTGAGGGCGCTTGACTGGAGAACCCTAACCTAAGAACACCTGACCCAAAAACTCCTGACCAACGCCTGACCCGATGACCCCTGACCTGAGAATACCTGACCAGATGATGCCTGACCCGAGAACGCCTGACCTAAAAATGCCTGACCGAGGATATCGAACCCGAGAACACTTGACCCGAGAACGCTTGACCCGAGGATGCCTGACCCGAGAATGCCTGACCTGAGGTCTGAGGATGCTTGACCCGAGAACGCCTGACCTAAGAACGCCTGACCGGAAAACGCCTGACCCGAGAACGCCGAACCCGAGAACACCTTACCCGAGGATGCCTGAACCGAGGACCTGGTCACATCCCCAGATTGCCTTACCGAAGAACGCCTGACCCAAGAACGCCTGACCCGAGAACACCTGACCTGAGAATGCCTGACCCGAGGATGCCTGACCCGAGGATGCCTGACTGGAGGATGCCTGACCCAAGGAGGTCACACCCCAGAACGCCTGACCCTAGAATGCCTGACCTGAGACTTGAACGCCTAACTCGAGGAGGTCACACCCCGAAACGCTTGACCTGAGGACGCCTACACCCCTAGAATGCCTGACCCGAGGACTCTTGACCTCGAGAATGCCTGCCCCGAGAACGCCTGACCCGAGAACACCTGCTCCGAGAACACCTTACCCGAGGACGCCTAACCCGAGAACGCCTAACCCGAGGAGGCCTACTCCCAGACGACGCCTGACCGAATGAGGCCTACTCCCCGATGATGCTTGACCTTAGGATGCCTGATCCGAGGACGCCTGACTAGAGGAAGCCTACTTCCCCAGGACGCCTAACCCGAGGATGCCAGACCTGAGTAGAAGTTTGTGGCTTAGCAGATTGGAGGCCGACATAAGTTAATTAAGAGATGGACTCATTAAGCATATTTTCAATATACTTATTTGTATCAGTTGTATCATTTGCATCATCCCTACATCCTATAGAAAATAGTTAAGTATGTCATGAGTTGCAACTTCTCTGTGCAATGCTGCGCTTAACATATTTGAAAGGAAAACTTGATCAAACATAAAAAATAAAAAGTAGGCAGTCATAAGGAAAAAAGCAAAACTTCAAATAGTCTTGGGCTTTAGATAAGTGTAAATGCTAAAGCTTCTTAGGAGAAGTGCTACCACCACTTCTTTAGTGGATAGTGGATATTGAGTTGATTTCTCGGCCTGTATAAATTGAAATTGTACTTATTATACTGGTATTGCTTTCAAATGATGTGCAAAAGTTTGAATAACACCTTATTTCTAATGGAAATATTTCCTTGGAACTAACCATCCTAATGGACCCCATTACAAACACATATACCCTGCAACAAAATGCATATCAACACCAAAACCAATAGCCCATACCCCTTGCTCAAAACTGTTTCATCTCCTAACATAACTGCCATAGCCCTTCTGAACATAGCCCTTCGCCTGACGCTGTCAACTATCAACAATGCTAAGAAAGTCGCGATGGTACCTACCACAACAGCAGACATCAGCGACACACTCGTGCCTAGGCCTATTGTTTGAAACAGAATTGAAGTGTAGAAGGAGATCACTTTGATCCCCATCATATGTTGAAAGAATGGTATTGCTACAGATATAACAAGTTGTGGCCTGTACTTCCATTTAATGAGTTACTTGAACGGGTGCTTGACAACTTTTGACTTTTCACTTGCTTTGATGAGATCGTCTAGTTCAGCAGCTTGGACATCGGTTGTACCTCGTACTCGTTGCAAAATCTGCTTAGCTTTTTTATGATCATTGCCATTTTGAATTAGGCTGTTTTTGGTTGCTAGTTGAAAAAATGCTTCTGCTATTAGAAATGTAGAAGGAACTGCAGCCATCGCCAAGGAAGTTCTCCATTCCCAACCACCTTTAATCTATTCAATGTCGTAGTTAAGAAGGCTAGCTGATAGAATTCTAATCCCTACGCATTATTGGTACCCGATTATGAAAGATCCCCTGTACTTTGGAGGTGCCATTTCAAAAAGGTTTAAAGGGACTGCCTGCAGCCAAATTAAGATATTTGTTATGAATATATATGCAGCTAATTGGAGTACAATTTATAAAAGGGGCGTTGAGCAAATGTACATGATGTGCAAAACCAACTCTTACACCTAGCAGGAGTCGACCAAATAATAACATGTACATATTAGATGATGCTCCTCCAAGGGCAGAATCGATGATAAATACCACTCCATCAATTATAATTGATGGTCTACGAACAAATGTGCGAGTGACTGGTGAGGCAAAGAAGGAAGCAATAAGGCCAACAACGTATATGGATAAGGTGAAAGAGGTCAGTAGTTGGCCGTCAAATTTATAGTAGTTGCTTATTTTTGCGACTTGTGTCATCTGAGTGTACACTTCAGGGAAGAATTTCTTCAGAAACGACGCCATAGAGATTACTCCACCTGCAAAACACATCAGTAAAGTTAATAAGAACCGATAGAGAAATATTTATACCTCGTCATGTGACTAGTAAGCTATTCTAAGCAAGGGATCCCTTAAACCATGGAGATGAGTTAGTCCCACAATTTCAAATCTCAATAAGTAAACTTAAATGGAATGGCATGAATGAGAACTCATAAGCTTGGGATAGAAGCATAATTGTTATATACACGTTTTCATCCATAATGACAATGACAATCGACAAGACATTATCATTTCGCATAAAAGTAAATCTGAGTAGGCAGATAGCATAACCTCAGACGAAAGATGAAATATAAATCATGAATCAGCTAAGCCCTCTCAGGAACTTTTTTATAGAGGAACCTCTTGTAAATACTATAGAATAAGGTTTGATCTTATTCATGAAGATTCCATAACTATTTCAAAAATGAAAAGTTCGACACAATTGTTATTTTTTGTTTGGAAGTAGAAGCAGTTACTAATTCATGATCGGGCATGCATAAGATGAAAAACTTCATTTTCAATTCTACCAGAATTTTTATGAAAGCAGTTTCATTTCTCATCGTGTGAAGTTTTTTTATTCACGGCTTATAATTACTGATTTTGCTTTTTTTTTTCTTGGGGTTTTATTCAATTCTTTTCTGGGATTTTATTTGTTCTATGTTACAATTTAAAAATTATGTCCAAGAAATTAAAAATTACAAGATCGTTATATACTCAATCTATATACTATATATTTGGATCATCAATATTTAAACTTTTACTACCTTCTACAAACCGTTTAAATTACGATTTTATTAGACTAGTTTTTTCCAATTATATATATGTCTGGGTTCTTATGTATGAATTAGATATTACTTCTGTACTTGACTTTGTTTGTCAATTGTACCCTCTTACTCGTCACTTTGTCAACTGAATCCTTAAACCTATTAAAACATAATATTTTAAACTCATTTGGCATTAACCAAATTTATGTGATATTTATGTTGTTGAGTTGTAAACCGACGTGATTGCAACACTCTCCCCACCCCCAACCCTCAGCTTTTTTCTTCTCTAGTCCTCTTTCTCTTTCTTCAAATTCACCCACCACACTCATTCTCTTCTTTTTCTTCGAAATCACCTACCACATCCTCTACTTTTGTTACAAATCAACACCACGCTCACGTATGCCTAGTATAAAGTTGAACAAGTAGACAAATGTGTCCTATGTGACGTTCTTTGTGACGTCCTATGTGTATTATGTCACGTAGGACACGTGTGTTTAGTTGTCCAATTTTATATAAATTTAAGTGTGTACTTGTACGTATCCAAAGTTAAAGGACATAAGTGTCAGTTGATCCAAGTTAAAGAACATGTTTATCTATTATGCCTTTATTAGTTGGCTTTCTTCTTTCATTTGTTTGAGACTTTGAGGGTGTAGATGTAAGATCAGAAATAAGAGAAAGTTAAATTGAGTAGTAAACACTTTGAACATACTATGTACTAGTTTATCCAATTATGTCAATGAGACATACTTTAATTAGATTTTTTTCTGGAACGACGTATCTATATTATGTAGTCCTTAATGGGAATTAGTTACTAAACACCTCATTTCTAAGTAACCATAACCACAAATTTTACAAACTTTTAGAAATCCAAAATACAGTTTTCAATAAGCATAACCATAAATTTACAAATACAGAAAGTGCACTTCTCTTTGATTGATTCCAAGGATGAGCTAATGATAACTATCTTTAACCTTCCTCTACTTTGATGATAACTTCATTATTTTCTCCTACAATTTTCTCAATAGGCAAATTCTTCGTCTCTGGCAAAAAGAAGTAGACATTATTGCCACCCAAACTCCAAAAAAGAAGAAAGTGAAGAGAAAGTTCACTGATACTGAAATACTGATCTTTTCTCCAATGGAAATATTTCACTTGGAATTAACCATCCTAATGGCCCCCATGACAAACCAAAACCAGCTACATAGGTGCATATCAATACCAAAATCACCAAGGCCCAACCTTTACTCAATCCACCATGATCCCCTAACTTAGCCCCCATTAATCCTCCTACTATCATTTATGTAACAAACATTTGTATTCCTCATAATATCAGCAGCCCTCTTCGGCCAACTTTATCGACAATCAGCATTGACAAACCTGTTGTGACAATTCCCACTGCTCCTGTTACAACAGAAGATAAATGAGATGCACTTACACCTAGTCCAATCGTTCAGAACAGGATATGAGCATAGAATGCAATCACATTATATAAGAGAACATTAGAAATTGGGTAAATAAAACTACTAATTTTTCAATAGAACATTTTCTGAAAAATTATAGTTCTGTGGAAAATAGTTTTCTTCATGCCAAACACACCATTGATATTTGGTATAGTCAGGCATGCTGATTAGAAGGCAACGAATAGTGAAGGCTTTGCTTTCCAAAAATGTTCTAGTATTCTGTTATAGCATAAGACTTCATTTATATAATTAATAACAAATAAGTGCAAAACAATTGATTTCCTTTACTGGAGCTATTAAGATCTATCATTTTACGAAAATACTCTTCAGCTTATTTGATTTAGTAAAAAAAAAAAAAAGTTTGAGGAGCCTTAGGTTTTTTTGTCATTTTCATTGTTTTATCTCCGAATAACTAATCATAGTAGCATTATTTCACCCTCTAACAGTGACAAAAATAACTTACTAACTTATTTTAAGATAACCAAACAAAAATAAGACAGTATTAAATTTTTTTTTTATCTCAAGACAATTTATATATGTCCAACATACCAGTATTAATTATGACTCATAATCATAGTGATAATCGCCTATTTAATCTGCCCTTGTCATAATCATTGTGATAATCGCCTATTTAATCAAGAACTTCTAAAAAAACAGAAACAAATCAATGGAACAATAGAAAATACTGATATTATTGCATGCTTTACTAATACAAAGTTTCCAAGTACATAGAATCATAAAATTGGAAATTATGTAATCCGAGTAACCAATTAAGATGTTGGTGTCTATGCTAAATATACTCATTAATTCTTCATTGGTGTTAAATTAACGTGGTAAACTTCAGTCATATTAGGGTAAAATAAACCAAAATTTTGTTCAGTACCAACAGGCTTTTGATTCTCATTAAAGAGAGCAAAAATATACGTCTCCACAACTTTTCCAGGCTTCCTAGGAGTCCCTTTCCCAGATGCAACATGTGCAATCAAATTGTTAACATAGGTTTGAGCATTGTCAATAGTTGCATAAACATCGCCACCACTCGGCCATCCTGTTTCCGAAACCACAACATCTAAACCAGGTTGTCCAACTTTCTCCAACGCAGCATACAGAGCATCCACCATTGCATCAAACAAGTTGCTGTATCGTAAATCTCCGTCAACAACAATCACACCCGTATTTTTAATAAGTGCATAGTCTAACTGAATTTGATCAGGATTTGAAGCATACGCAAAATAAGGATACACATCAGCTAGCAACGGATATTGCTTTGTAGCTAAAAATTGCGCAATTGGTTGCAAAAATGGAATAGAATCCCCGGAGAATGAGCCATTCGATGGGGGATACGAGGTCCCTAAAACCTGTAGTGACACTGTTGTCGTTACAGGTATATTAATGTTGTGTGCTTTGAGCGCCATGTCCAAATTTTGCATGGCTCCTAGTACAAAAGTCGCTAACTGTCCGGGTATTACTTCATTACCCGCGGAGATATATGCAAAATTTACGGATGAAACATGTGGAACAACGTTAGTGTTAACCCAATTCGTGGCAAAAGTTAAATCACTTGCAAGTTGTTGCAGATCTTCATTCCGAACACCAAGAATTAACGAAATGCACGAACCTTCTAGTGCTTTTAACACGTCCGGGTTCGGATCGAAAATTCGGGTCTTTTGAAAGTTTCTGGATTTCAATAGATTGATCACCTGAGCTGGTGGTGGCAGATTGTTTCCCAGAAGTCCATAATTCACACCAATTCCATCAACACCTTTTTTGAAAAAAAATAAAAAACAGGATTAGTATATGATTATACATATATATAAGACTATTTTTAGTTTAATCAGTGAAAACTTACCGGAGCTTAAAGTTACACAAGCAAAGACAAATAACAAGACGCAAAGACGCTGCATAATTGATATAATATAAATATATAAAGAGATCTCTAGTTTTGATTGACAAACTATGAGAAATGGTCATATATATATGTGTGATGAATTAATCTTTGTGTACTAAATAAGATAGTAAATATTTTTAATTATATGTGTGAATCCTTGTACTAAATTAACATAGTACTATATATTTTACAATTAAAGCTGGATCTTTATTTAATTATCTTGCCTTCTTTTATTTTGGCATGACATGGTGGATTTTCATTTTACTCCCTTCCTTCAGATTTACTTGTCAAATTTTGACTTGATACATCTACTAAGAAAACAATAATTGATATAGTGAATTTATTATTTATCATTATTGATTGATAGGCTCACAAGCATATTTACTTACTATATTTTTCAAAAACATTGACTGAAATACAGCTCGCTAAAAATATAATTCAAGACGTTCATGGTAGAGGCAATCTGCTCACAAAAGTCGCAGGGCAACTGCGACAAATTATGAATTTCTATCCGAGCTGAATCATTCTAATAATTTAGAATTAGGTGTTGAGATGAACGATCAATGTAGCCTATTTCCTTCGTTTCACAGCGAGTAAGTTGTGCTAACATGAAGTCGAGCATCTTTAACTTCTTGGGTTGTCTGCTTTACTTATACAATATTCTTTTCTAGTTATACAAAGTTATAGTTACCAAACAAAAATATGAAGAAAAAAAATTCCTTTTTCAGTTTAATAAAAATGACACATAAAAGTAAAAATTTAATTAAAAAAATATTTACCAAATAAATTCGAACAGAGGGAGTATTTATATATTTTTGCCTCTTTCGCATGAGATGGTGGATCTTTATTTATTTTTGTTGCCTTATTTGGCATGAGTATTAGTTATAATAATTAAGTGCTTGCCAATAAATAAGGACTGACTACCTATTTTAATATAATTACTTAATTATGGAAAAATTATTTAAATACACAACTTATTTTTCTATATTCTCTAAAAAAATTATCATTTGAAAAAATACAAAAAATTCCTACTTTACGCGATGTATTGGTCGGATAAATCACTTTACGTGATGTATCGATCTGATACATCACTTTACGATGTATAGGACGTTACATTGTGTGATGTATCAATCGGATACATTACTTTATGTGATGTATCGGGACATTACTTTACGTGGTGTATTAGTTGGATACATCACTTTATGCGATGCAACGGAACGTACGCGATGTATAGGAATGTTGAGTGATGTATACGAAATAGAGACTCGATGTATCAAGACATTGAGGGATGTATCCAAAATCGGACGCGATATATCGGGACATTTTGGATGTATACGGATTCCACCAAATTTTAAAAATAATGTAATTAACTTTTAATACTATAAAATTCGTGTAAAATCTACATTGATTATTCCAAACCCATTTATGAGTTATGACTAGTGGGATCTCCAAAGTTGATCCTGGTAATTGACCAGAAGTACAAATAGAATTATTTTATTTACTCTATTCATTTTTACTCGTTCATTTACACATGATTAAAAAATGATAAAGAAAATAGCAGTACTTTTTTTATATCAATCATATTAATTACAAGTCATGTTAATGTTGTGAAGTGAATGATACTTAATAAAATGATAAAATAGATATAAAATGGTAAAAAGTATAATGTGTGATTTGAAACATATTAGAGACTTGTTAGGGACAAATTACCCTTTTTTCTAATAAGTTTTTCAAATCTCCATAGTATAATGAGAACCCCACGAAAAAAATATTTATTTTGAGGGACAAAATTAAAGACCAACACAACATATAGCTAAAAGTTCAAAATCAAAACGGTTGGCCCAGCCCAATTCAACCCTTCATCTAATAGGGCTTCCAAAACGCTAACCCAATAAGCCTTAAGCGGGTCGAAGCTGCCCTATGGGCTAACATTACAATTATTTAGAAAGAAAATCCATGAGATAGTTATTGAGAAAATTTCAGAAATAATAAAGATTATAATGACATAATAAGGATCTATAGCTATAATTTTGGTAATTGCGCTCTATAGCTATAATTCCGTTTGATATGGATTATGGAGGTTGCTATTTGTATATTTCACTTACCCGTTTGTATATATCGCTTGTGAATATACAAACAAGGTGAATATATACAAATGGAGGCTACAATTTGTATATATTGTTTGCAAATACACAAACATGGTAATTATATACAAATTCTGCATTTATCCATTTAGGGATTTTTCATAACTTCATTTGTATATTTCGCTTGCCAATATACAAACAGAGTAATTTATTATGATTTTTTCATAAATCGTATACAAATAGCTAGGGCAAACATATACAAATTATGGATTTATACAATCAAAAATCAAATTATACAAATTCTGAATTTAAAATTTTGTGAAACTGTAGCCACAGATTAAAAATAATCAAAATTCTAACTATATTACATAATATACTCTAATTTTCCAATAGTTAGATTTGGGAGGAAGAAAAACTTTTTAATGTTAAACGAAAATAAGTTTATTTTTTTCAAATATGTTAGATTTTATATGCGTAGTTAATTTTCTTTGAAGAGTTAAAGTTGTCACATTTTCTCCAAAAAAAACTCTAGTTATACTGCAGAGTGCAATTATTGAAAACTTTGATAAAGCATTAACTTTAGTATTTTTGGTGTATACACACATACTAAATTTACTAAATGAACTTGATATCCCATGATTATAGCGACCCAAATATTTATGTTGAAATTTTTTTATGAGGCCTTCATAAAGAGTTGGAAAGCATTACGTACAGTTCCACTATTTTTTTAGGAATATTTTTGCATTTATGAGTCAACTTTTAGGAATTACGCGATTTTTTTGTTTTTTCGTGTGTGTTAGCCCATGGATCTGGAGCCTCGGAGCACCCAAAACTTTTTCAAGAAAAATTTTATAAAGACCTCCGTACTGAGTTGGGGAAGCATTACGTACAGTCCTACCATTTTTAGGCATATTTTCGCATTTACGAGCCAACTTTTAGAAATTACGCGACTTTCTTTGTTTTTCGTGTGTATAAGTCCATGGATATGGCGCTATCGAGCACCAAATTTTTTTTTCTGAAAAAACTTTACGAGGACCTCCATAATGAATGGGGGAAGCATTATGTATAGTCCCACCATTTTTTTAGGCATATTTTCGCATTTACAAGCCAAATTTTAGAAATTACGCAACTTTTTTAATTTTTTATGTGTATTAGACCATGGATCTGATGCCTCGAAGCACCAAAAAAAAAATTCTGAAAAAACTTTGTGAGAACCTCTGCAATAAGTTGGGAAGCATTACATACAATCTCACCATATTTTTCTGGCATATTTTCACAATTATGAGTAAACATTTAGGAATTACACGACTTTCTTGATTTTTCGCGTGTATTAACCCATGGATCTACGCCTCGAAGCACCCAAAAAAATCTGAATTAAATTATGAGGACCTCTGTAATGAGTTAGGAAAGCATTACGTACCGTCCATCGTTTTTCAAGCATATTTTCACATTTACAAGCCCACTTTAAGGAATTACGCGACTTTCTTGGTTTTATGTGTGTATTAGCCCATGGATCTGGCGTCTCGAAGCACCCAAAAATAATTTCTGAAAAAACTTTATCAGGACCTCCGTAATGAGCTGGGAAGCATTACGTACAGTCCCCATCATTTTTTCAGACATATTTTCGTAATTACAAGCCAACTTTTAAAAATTACTCGACTTTCTTGATTTTTCATGTGTATTAGCCCATAGATCTGACGTCTGAGCGTACAAAATTTTTATGCAAGTAAAGAACATATCTTTCTCGAATTCATCACTATAATGATTAATTAATATGATTTTCAAGTCGCTATATACTTTCTTATTTGTTCAAACAATATATACACAAAATTGTATTAGTTGCATGAGTGTTTTCAAAAATGTTTTTGGGGTGAGTCTCAAGGCGGGGCGTACCAAAAATGTTCCGGGGCACAAATTGAAGACGTAGATTCATAGGACGTACGCCCTAGAATTTGGGCCGTAAGCTCAAAGAATAAAAGTGTAAGTCCTGGGCGTAAAAATCTACGCCTTGGGAGTCTTTTTTTTACCCTTTTTTGCTATAAATCATATTTTTTATTATTGGTGTAACGATATTTCTCAAATAGTAAATGTTATACTTTTTTTTCCTCATTATTAATATAGGTTATTAATACCTTTCTCAAATAAAAATCATAATATTTTTTCTATATATTATAGGTTATTTATTAAAATTTATTTGTAAAATAATTGAAAGTTTTATTTTTACTTAATTTCTTAGTAATTAAATTATAAAATTTAATACACATGAGACTACGCCCCCTTGATTCATAAGACTTACACCTGTGTCTCGGGACTTACGTCTCGCCTCACGCCATCGCCTTTTAAAACACTGATTGCATGCATACTCAAGGGCCAGAGGAGGCCAGCCTCATGATGCATGAGGAGTGGGGTTTACTATCATCAGGTCTTAAATGAGCAGAAAATTTCTAGCTCGGCCTCACCCATTCAATGGTTTGGGATTGGGTTGGGCTGGTCTTATGGATCAAGCCCATTTTAACGGTTATACACATTATTAGTTGACTTCGAGAAGAAAAGAAAAATTCTACAAAAGATTAAAGAAAATAAAAATCATGGGATTAAGGATGGAATTATAGAGTTTAAAGAATGATTTTAAGAATTTTGATCAAAATAAGTTGAAGCTATTTAGAAAAGAATTAGGGCAAGTGTATAAGGATGAAAAAAATCTACTAAAGCAAAATTTTAGAATTTCATGGTTTCAGAATGAAGATAAAAATATTTTTTTCATATGAAAACCATCTAAAGACGTAAGTGTTCAAGTTTAATGTTAGAACATTGTTTTATAGGTGTTTGAATGTCAAAGTGGCCAGAACAAAAAATTTGAGAAAGTATTTCGATTTGGACACTTTATAAGTCGTGTAGATTTGAAACACGGTCATGAATTATAGAGTAGAAAAAATTAAAGATCGAAACCTGAAGGGTTTTCGATGTTGACCTAGTTAGGTCAATCCCCATTTCCTCATGGGTGATCACTCCCTCTTTATCTAGAAATCCAATATAGTTTGAAGCGTTCGACGATTTTAGAGTCAGCATGTACTCAATACTAAATGATTATAAAATGTAAATTGATCATATTATAATATTTTTCTGCATTAATGATGAATATATTAAAGGAATCAACATTATAAATAAATCAAAATAAGAGAAGTGGGAGTGATTAGTATATAGATCATAAAAAAACTGAATTTAATGTTATTTGAGCTTATCCATTATTTAGTGTTTCTCCATAGGGGTGTGCATTCGGTTTTTCGGTTTGGTTTTTCACTATTCGATTTGGATTTTTTGATTTTTGGTTTGTAAAAGTGTAACCCAATTCGATCCAAAATAAATTTGGTTTGGTTTGGTTTTCCTTTATTCGGTTCGGCTTTTTTTGGTTTGGTTATTCGGTTATGTCAATAATTAATAACATAACCAAAGTAATAATATTGATTCTCTTAAATATACTTTATAATATAAATCATAAGTAAAACTTAAAACACAATACTTATAATTATACCTATTATAGATGTTCAAATATAAAATATAAACGTAATCATGAAGAAAGGCAATAAGCAAAAAGGGACAAAAGTGGTTAACTCCAACCTAATTCTAAACCTAAACATTTATAAGAAGAAAATTCAGTTCAAATTTTAGAAACTGAAGAAGATCAGAGGGGATATGCCCTAAAAGCAACATTTGATGGAGAAATATTTAGAAAAATACAAGGATTAAAATTAAATCTTAAAACAGAATTATTGTTATAATTTTTTTCTTTTAAATATATATATATATATAATTCAGTTTTTTTTTCCAGTTTTTTGGTTTTTATTTTTTTAAATCCAAAACCAAACCAAAAAACCAAACAAAGTAATTTATTAATCCAAAACCAATCCAAATAAAAATTCGGTTTAATTTGATTTGGTTATTCGGTTTAATCCGAATAGTACACACCCCTATTTCTCCTTATAAGTTGTTAGCTTTTAGAAAATTTGTCTATCGACCGTCAGCGTCCTAAAATTAACTTTTCATTAATATAATTATTTGTAAATATAACTATATACTATTATATGTTTAATTGTGAACGCAATAAAACAATTCAATATGTGCTTTTGGACATATGGTAAAGAAAAAAACTAGGAAAAATCAATTTTGTAGTTCCTTCTAATCATAAATGGATTAACAATGATTAAAATATATAATTAACTTTAATTCTATATGGAGTCAGTCCTTATGTGGACATGCATTAAAAATTTATACAAATACTTTCACACCTAAATAGGAAAAAATAAATAAGATAAAAATCATCCTTCTCAGGGAAAAAAAGGCAAAAAGATTAAAGTAAAATCCCAACATTATAGGAAAAGCATTTAAATTAGCAAGAATTCACACATTATAAATATAAGCATTCTCCCCTATCGGTTTGTCAATCATCTTCATATTAATCCTCAAGAGAGTTCTTAAATTGTAATTAATCAATCATGCAATCAATTAACATCTTGTTACTATTTGTCTTTGCATCTATGGCCTTTCACTATGGTAAGTACTCTTCACGTTTTAAACTCGTTAATAACTTTGTTATTTAAGCACATGTTTAATTATATTGACATTTTTTTTATTTGGTAAAAAAAAGGTGTTGAAGGAATTGGAGTGAACTATGGATTTCTGGGTAACAATCTACCACTACCAGCACAAGTGATCAGTTTCTTGAAATCCAAAAATATACAAAAAATCCGAATTTTTGACCCGAACCCGGACGTGTTAAAAGCACTAGAGAATTCTGCCATTTCAGTAATTCTTGGTACTCGAAATGAAGATTTACAAGCACTTGCAACTGATCCAACTTTTGCAACAAATTGGGTACAAAATAACGTTATTCCATATGCTACTCTTCTTTATTTTACACACATTTCAGTAGGTAATGAAGTGATACCAGGTCCATTAGCAAGTTTTGTATTAGGAGCCATGCAAAATCTGGACTCAGCAATTAGAGCCTCTGGTTATTACATACCTGTTACCACAACAATCTCGTTACAAGTTTTAGCAACCTCGTATCCTCCTTCGAATGGCGCGTTCTCCGAAGAGGCCGTTCAATTTCTGCAGCCCATTGCACAATTTTTAGCTGCAAAATATTATCCGTTACTGGCTAATGTCTATCCTTATTTTGCTTATTCTGGAAATTCTGCTCAAATTCAATTAGACTATGCACTTATTAAAAATACGGGTGTGATTGTTATTGACGGGGAGTTACAATACAAAAACTTGTTTGATGCAATGGTGGATTCTCTGTATGCTGCATTGGAGAAAGTTGGAGAAACTACGGTGGAAGTTGTGGTTGCGGAAACAGGATGGCCGAGTGCTGGCGATGTTTATGCAACTATTGGGAATGCTCAAACATATGTGAATAATTTGATTTCACATGTTTCATCTGGACAAGGAACTCCTAGGAGGCCTGGAAAAGCTTTGGAGACGTACATTTTCGCTCTCTTTAATGAGAATCAAAAGCCTGCTGGTGTAGAAGAAAATTTTGGTTTATTTTATCCTGATATGAATGAGGTTTACCATGTCAACTTAATACCCTAGAATAATTAACGTGTGTATATATAGCATGGATCGATATAGCTCTCTGTATCGAGGAAAATGTTGTGTTTTCCTGATCTTCTTATGTAAATCCGTTTAAAATTTATTGCAAAATGATATATGTATGCATTTCGAACATATATTATTTGAGCTTCCTAAATATGATTTTTACCTCTTGCTTTGATAACTCTTCAATTCTACTATTTTCAGCTAAGAATTCTACTTTTGATCTTCCATATATTAGCTTTGATTAGGATGTACTAAATGGTTTGATTCAGCCGATTATTTCAAAAGTAGTATAAGTTTATATTTTATTTTTTTTAAGATTTATGACGATTAGAATTTAACTTTTTGAAATCGTCATAATCCATTCCTAGGAAAATTTGAAATTAGCTATGAAATTTATCAATAATTTTTAGCTAATCTGTAGGGAATTATCTCTTATTACCTAATTGTATTTTCATATAATCTGTCGCTAATCCATAGCTAAAAAGAATTATCATGAAATTTTTATTTTTTAGCTATAAAATTTTGTTCATCACTAATTGCTTGTGTTTATTTTTAGATCATTCAGTTTTTTTCTTTTCGATTTGGTTAATGTCGTTACATTATTTTTTTAAAGGTAAAAATAAATAAATGATATTTCTAGTACTCAAAAGAGAGAATCTTGACATTCCTCTTTAATTTTTCTATGTATACTACCAGAGTATATATATATATATTAGATGATTTATGAGGATAGGAGGATAATCACATCACTTCATTGGTACTATAGGTCTTTTCATATGTTTTCCCGTAAAAAAATGAAATATTTTTTCACTTCTTGGACATAACTCAATGAATAATCATCCGTTTTAAGTTCACTATTATTGTCAGAGGCGGAGCTAGGTGGGGTTCATGGGTTGGACGAACCCAATAGCTTTTCCGTAGAACCTATATTTGTATTAGAAAATTAATTAAATATATATGTATATTAATTTGTGAATCCCTGACAAAATTGATTGACCGTTATTAACGAAATTTAGAACCCCAAACTTTTAATCTTGGCTTCGCCTCTGATTATTGGTTCTTGCTTTTCTGATAACGTTGTTGGATAACCATGCCTGAGAACAAGCCTAATCTATTTAATTGCTTTCATATCGTCAATTGTTTCATTGTTATTTGTTTCCTATCATTATCGTTAATCATGTTTAATAAGCAATCTTATGAATTAGTAGGTCATCTCAAACTGCGTATCTTTGAACCACATTAGCAAATTAAATTATACCGACTTATAAAGAGTAATTATCAACCTAGAACTTACAACCACTTGCTTCTTGTTAGAAAAAATATTTTTTCTTATGGAAAAGGGACAAATATACCCCCGAACTATCATAGATGGTATGTAGATACCCTCCGTCATACTTTTGGGACATTGGTGCCCCTGCCGTCTAAAAACTAGAGCATATATGCCCTTCACTTTAACGAAAGACTAAATAGGGACACGTGGTGCAATCTTATACATCGATCCGATATTTAATAAATGTCGAGTCAGTGGACAAGATTATGACTCATGTATCATACTATTTATGATAGTTCGAGAGTATATTTGTCTTTTTCCCCTTTTTTCTTATGAAGAATAGAATTTAGCTTAAAGCCTGTCAAGAATATTGTACGTCCTTAAGGATAATCTACCCATAAAGTAGATATTATTATTAGGCATATCCCTAGCATTCAAAAAGTTCTTTTAATAATTGTGTATTTTGATACTCCAAGTTGGAGTTTTAAAAGAAAAAAGTACTCGGAAGACTAGTTGTGTGTTTTGATATGAACTTCACTTAGAAAAAAAAAGTTTCGAATTTTGTAAGTGCAAACTGGAAATAAACTCCTCAAACATGCTTTACAATCTTTAGGTAGTCGTTTCTACATGAATTAATTATTTGAACAAAAAAAATAATAGAATTTGATATTGAGTAAAACAAAGGTATTTAGAAGTTAAGATTGTGTGTTAATTTGGACATAAAACAAAATTAAACTTTTGAGAGTAAATTTTTTAAAATTTTTTTTTTATCCCAAACCTATTTTTTGAACTTCAAAATTTATGTTTCTAGTTTGAAATTGAAATAATTGACTACATTATAAAAAAATCACTTATTTGAAATAAATTGCAGCTACTATTTCAAATATTTGATTGCAAAAGTTATGAACAAAATATTGGACTCCCAATAAGATATAGGTTAGGATTCTCTTCTCAATTAGTGAAAAAGGAAAAAGAATATGTTACATTTTTCAATTTATAATAATTGATTTTTTTTTAATTTTATCCTTGATAAAATTATATGTATTCGCATAAATATTTATAGCCAATATTGTTTGATCAATTTTTTTTTTAAAAAAAAAATTGTGTCCAATTAAATATTATCACTTAAATTGAAACGGAGCAATTAACTTTGTATAAGTCTCATTAAGTAAAGTCCTTTTCTAGGCTAGTGTGTTTAGTATGAAGGAAATTTTTTTCATGAAAAATATTTTCTTGAAAAATAAGTTGGTTTTTAACTTACTTTTTCATGTTTGGTTGATGAGTGGAATCTAACATTAAACTAGACCCAATTCCAATCCCAACACCGAACTTGGACACAACTACAATAATTGAATTGGAATCCAATCGTGACAACCAACCCAAGATTTGACTATGACACCCGACCTGAGACCAAATATTTGAAATAGACTCGAATTTGACCCCAATATCAACATCCGACCACGTGACTGATCCAAATGCCAATCCCAACACCTGACTCTGGACCCGACCCCAACCCTCCAAATCAGGGCTCAATTGTTTCGAGCCAGGACCTGGCCCTAACACCCGACTCAAACCTTAGACCTAACTTCCAATCTAGAGGTGACCATGAGACCTGACTTCCGAACTAGATTCGATCCCGACACCTGACTTTTGAATCAAAATTTGACTCTGGCACCCGACAGTCGACCTCTATACCTGAATCGAGATCTAACCTGACATCTGACACCAGACTCTAAGACCTGATCAAGGATCCGACTTTCGAACCAGAATTTGATCCTAACACTTGATTCGAGATTAGACATCCGAATGAGTATTCAACCCCAACACCCTACTTCTACACCCGACCTCGACTTGAAATTTGAACCCGACACTTGATTCGGGATCCGATTTCAACTTTCAACTCAAAATCTAACTTTGACACTCGACACAGAATTCCATTCTGACACCTAACTCGGGACCCGACAATCAACTCAGGATCCAACCTCGAATTTAGACATGGAACCCGACTTCCAAATCGGGATCAAACTCTGATCTGATCTGAGAATTGGGTCTCGAATTGAGGACGAAAGTTTGGTCCTGAATTGAGAATCAAAAGTCAAATTTAGGATTAGTATTGGAAATCGGTAACCAAGACTTGAGTTAGGATGAAAAGTTGAGGTGTAAGGTTGAAAAAGAATTTTAGAAAATATTATCATCACTTTTTAGAGATGCGTCATTTTCTTTAAACTTGAGGAAAATAAGTAATTTGCAAAACATTTTCCAAAGTATTTAAGTCAATCAAACATGAGAAAATTGAAAAACATTCTCTAAAAAATAATATTTTCCTTCCTATAAAACATATATGTCAAACGCACAGACAGCTGCCAGAATGACGGTGTTAATGAATACAAAATCAAATTTTTAATAGGAAAGATTCTATTATTTTAGATGGTCTGAGATAAAGTGTATTAGACTTCCGCTTCGTTTTATAAAGACTTTGATTGTGTTGAATGTTTTAAAAATCTCGTAATTTCTATTATCTTATGTTATGAAGGCTAAGTGGCTTGTATGAGGCCACTCACTGTCTAGTACACCTTGTTACAACTAGGGGGTACCCTTGCGTCGTGACAGAAACAGAGCAATTAACTTTGTATAAGTCTCATCAAGTAAAGTCCTTTTCTAGGCTAATGTGTTTAGTATAAAGGGAATTTTTTTCATGAAAAATGTATTCTTGAAAAATAAGTTGGTTTTTAACTTACTTTTTCATGTTTGGTTGATGAGTGGAATCTGACATTAAACTGGACCAAACTCCAATCCCAACACCGAACTTGGACACAACTACAATAATTGACTAGGAATCCAATCGCGACAGCCAAACAAAATTTGACTATGACTCCCGACCTGAGACCAAATATTTGAATTAGACTCAAATTTGACCCCGATAACAACAGGGGATCCCGTGACTGATCCAAAACCCAATCCCAACACCCGACTCTGGACCCGACCCCAACCCTCCAAATCGGGACTCAATTGTTTCGAGCCAGGACCCGACCCTAACACCCAACTCAGACCTTAGAACTAACTTCCAAACTGGAGGAGGCCATGAGACCCAACTTCCGAACTTGGACTTGATCTCGACACCTGACTTCTGAATCGAAATTTGAATCTGGCACCCGACTGTCGACCTCTATACCTGAATCGAGATCTAACCCTGACATCTGACACCTGACTCTAAGACCTATCTGCGATCTGACTATCGAACAATAATCTGATCCTAACACTTGATTCGAGATTCGACATCCGAATGAGTATCCAACCCCAACACCCTACTTCTACACAGACCCCGACTTAAAATTTGAACCCGACACTTGATTTGGGATCCGATTTCAACTTTCAACTTAAAATCTGACTTGGACACTCGACACATAATTTCATTCTGACACCTAACTCGGGACCCGACAACCGACTCGGGATCCAACCTCAAATTTGGACATGGAACCCGACATCCAAATCGGGATCTAACTTCAATCTGATCTTAGAATTGGGTCTCGAATTAAGGTCGAAAGTTAGGTCCTGAATTGAGAATCAAAAGTCAAATTTAGGATTTGTATTGGAAATCGGTATCCAAGACTCGAGTTGGGATGAAAAATTGAGGTGTAAGGTTGAAAAAGAGTTTTAGAAAATATTATCATCACTTTTTAGAGATACGTCATATTTCTTAAACTTGAGGAAAATAAGTAATTTGAAAAACATTCTTCAAAGTATTTAAGACAATCAAACATGTGAAAATTGAAAAACATTCTCTAAAAAATAATATTTTCCTTCCTATAAAACATATATATGTCAAACGCATAGACACAGCTGCATGCCAGAATGACGGTGTTAATGAAGACAAAATGAAATTTTTAATGGAGGAAAGATGACTATCCTTAATTAATTGAAAAAGTTTCACAAGGAAAACAAAAAAAGAAATCACTATCAGAAAGTAATGTTTATCTATTTTCAGTTCTCCAAAGTCAAAATAAAAAATCAACTAAATTTTAATTTGACAACATTTGAAATGTATACTTTGCTATTTTGTTTTGTAGCTTCAACCAATTGAGTAACTATCCAGATTTTAATTTTAAATAAATTAATCTAATTCGATTTAACTCTTAAAATTGGTCAACCTAACTATCATACACAAACAAACATGTGTCACAGGAAATCAATATAATTAGGACTGAATGAAGGGGTAATAAGATCTAACTTTCACCAAAAAATTTGACGAAATTGGATTAGCAAGTCACTACCCGAGAAATGATGTTCGACAACAATTAATTAACGGTAATAGTTCAATTACTGTCAATATGTATTTATAGCAGCAATTTTGCATTATTTATAAATTTCATAAAGCCTATAGCAACAATGGATCCAATGGTAATTAATTAATGTCGTTAAAAACTTTAATATTTTTTTATTAATATATATTTATTGCTGCTAAATATTATTTTTGTTACTTTGCGTGAAAAAGATCTGTTCAAACACATCCATAAAAGAGAGAAATTAAACAATATGATAAGTTGGGACATGATGTGGACTGTTGCAATAAGAGTCCATATGCATAATATTAGCCATTAGAACGTGCGTATATACAAGTTTGTGGACTGCAATTGATGAGCAAAACTGGCTAAGACCAAATCCACGTCCACAGGGTTCATGTATCTAGTGCTCTTTATTCGCTTATGAAGTTAGTTGGAAATCAGAGACGGAAATTTTATGAATTTTAAATTATAATTATTTTACGATAAATATAAGTTTTGAATCAAAAGTATTGAGTTGATCGAGTCTATAGTCAACTCAACACTTTAACTTCGCCTTTGGGTATTAGTTGATAGTTTTCATGATGTATTTTAATGCTTTGCTCCTTATTGTGAAATGTTTATTCTATTATTTTCGTATAGTATCTATCCTCCTATATATTATATTAAGTAAATATTATTTGCACACGCACATAAAAAAATAAAAAATCTTGTGAAGTGTATCATTAAGGATTGTGTATGAATGAATGAAATTCATCTATTCTTCATTAAAAGTATTAGATTCGATGATCTTGAGCAGTAAAAAGACTCTTAATAAAAAATGTTTTACAATCATAATCATACGTAACGTTATTTAAAGTAATCAAGTTAGTGAAGTTCGCACCGATGGATAGCTCGTATGGTCTAAAACACCCGTCGAACTCACTATATTATGGGCTTCGACAAGTTCCTATCTATGATATACGATCTCTCATATCATAATTATTTGTGTCTGACCCACATTTTTTGTATTTGTTAAAAGAAAGTCAGCTAATTTTATTCATTTTATTTTTTTATCTAGAAATGTGGATGGTATATGATGATAAATGCACATAAGTCACTTAGGAGTTGTTTGGCAACTCGTAGAAAGACAACTTTTTTATGAATTAATTTTTGTATAAGTTCTACAACGTTTGGTAGCTAGTTAGAAAGTAAAGTTAAACATGTATCAATCAATATAATATTTGATTTGTAATTCAAAAATTCGCATAATTAATACATGTATAAGTTAGTGAGGAAATTTTTATTTATCTTATGCAGGGCAAAAAAATCAGAGGCGTAGCTACATGGTAGTGAGGTTGTTCAATTGGACACCCTTCATCGGAAAAAATATATCGTATATATAGGTATAATGGTACACGAAGTGATTAAATCACATATTCTGGACATCTTTGATACAACAAACTATTGTAGCCTAGGGGTCCAAGGCGCATTGAATGAGTTTGTGCTCATGTGTTTGTATCTCACTAGGAACAACTTTTTTTCATTTTTTAAAAAAAATCTTTTGTTACTTTTAGTACAATTTATGGACACCCTTACAAAAAACCATAAATTATATACCTGCATATCTAATAATTATATTATCAATGACTACGTAATTCTAATCAGCTATCAAATAATAACTTAATTTAGGTACCTCAATACATAAACAGGCATGCATTTATATTTTTGTTCCAATAATTTATCCCTTTAGCCCAATTGATTGGCTTCTAGAAATGGGATATCCATTTTGTGTTCTCTCCATTTTTTGGAACAGCACCTACTCTCTATCTCTCTAATTTGTCCTACCTCTATTCACATTAGATTATTTAGTAGGTATTTGAGCATGAGTTAATTGAGATTTAAAATATATATATATATATATATTTGAAATTAAAGTTAAAAGAAATATCTATCTAAAATATTAAATTGCATTTAAATGTATTTTTAAGTGAACATTAAACTATTCAGATATTTATTTGGATTGACCTTTTTATTGATAATAAAAGAACCTCAAAAGTGAATAATCACAAATAAGAGTGACTTATACGGTTTAACGTAACTTAACAAATTTTATTGAGATCAAACACTTCTATTACTTCTAGTAAACATGTAAGAAATAAGAACTTGAAAGAATCAAAACATACTCTATATGATTATCACAATGTTTATAATATACTTTATGATGATGTACAAATTAATATACTACTAATATAAAATATTTAAATAAAACAAGAAAAGAAGTAGAGGGAAGCCTCTTCTTCTTTGTGTTTATGCTAAAGCCTAAAATATGTAGTTTTTGTGTCAATTTGGTTATTTTCCTTGTCTCCTTACTCAGACTTGTTCCTGAGTTTAGGGATGTAAATGGGGCGGCGCGACGAACGTGGGGCGGGTGGATTTAAGACTGTGCGGGGAGGGCCGGGTGGGATGCGGGATGAAGTGGATTTTAAAAAAAAATTAATGTGGGGCGGGGCGGGGCGGGGCGAGTTGTGGGTATGTGATTTTGTATGGGTTCAAACTTAATTTTAACTTTTCATATGTTATAAGAGTGATAGAACATTATAAGATAATTTCTTAAAAGCTACTAAAATATTCAAGATAGTAAATGAAAATGATTCAATAAGAAATTGACCTCTAAAAAATAACTTCTTAAGTTACTATCCTATTAAACTAATACAACTTAATGAAAAAATAAATTTATTTTTATGAATTTTATTTTTAATATCAAACTGAACTAGAAAAAGAAAATATTAAAAAAATTATGCAGGGCGGGTTCATGCGGGGTGGGTCTATGTGGAGTGGGGTGGGTTGAAAATGAAAAAAGTAATTATGCGAGACGGAGTGGAGTGGATTAAAAAGTTTATGGGTTAAGCTCAACCCGTCCCACCCCGCCATCCCTTTCTGAGTTCTTAAAAATACATTAATTTTTTTTTAGATCTATTGACCCTTGTTGATATAATTGAACCTTATCACCTTCTATAAAAAATAAAAATAAAAAGTCGTATTGAGTTTTTTTAAACTGACGAAAAAAATATATTAAAACTGAAAATACCTATACTTTGCTTAAATAATGATATTAGACGTGAACTTTTTCTTATTACTTTATTGCATTTTATGCTTTTATAGGAGACTATAAATGTTTGACTATATCTAATAATATATTACTACAATATTATCACTAGTAAGCAAAAAAATTGTAGGATTAGACTTTAGAGTCCCTATATAAGATTGCAGTTAGGTAAAGTGGTAATGTGGTATTTGCGATCATAGTCATTATATCTCCAGCATTGACTTTTAAAAAGTTACCTCTATCCCTAATTACTTGTTCACTTTTGAATCGGCACACCTATCAAGAAAACAATTAATGGCATAGTGAATTTACCATTTTACTCCTATTAATTATGAAGTGGATGAAAAGTTCTACATTTTTCAAAGTAATTAGTCATTTAATTGAGTGTATAATAGGTAAAAAAAAATATTTTTTCTTGATTTGTCAAAATGGACAAATAATTAAGAATAACTATAAAAAGAAAAATATACAAGTAATTAAGGACATGGGAGTAATAGAATCTCTTATTAAGTTCAATAAGTTGCTATTTTGGGCTTTGCTATCTAATGGGAACAGAATTCGACCCAATAATAATAAGAATAAACTACTTTATTAGACATACATCACTACTATATATACTAATATTAACTTTACTTTTAAACAATTACATATATTACCACTTTTAGTATTTTATACCATATATTAATATATTATTTGAAAATACTATTAGATACCCACATCCCTTAAAACTATTATAGATTAATTATCTGCTTAAATAACTCTTTCACTCCAAATCAACCACTATCTCTTAATTCTCCCCTCCCATGTTTATCACTCAATTATGTCTCCTCCTTTCTGATTCAAG